>BMAO01023767.1:0-131713 GCA_019973975.1 Trichonephila clavata
TTTTTTTTTTTATTAAAAAAATAGCTGAAGGATTAAACTTAATTCTACTGAAAGATAATGCAATAGATAAAGAAACTTTAAAATTTTGAAATTAATGAGTTGATGTTTCATTGGTAGAAGTCAAGAGGAACTTCAAAGATATATCAACTTCAAAGTAAAACTATCCCATTCGTTGAGTTAATCTGCTAACAGCAAACGTGTTGTTGTTGCTGATGCCACCAAATCGAGGCCAAGAAAATAATCACGTTACGAATGTCGTTAGCCGCAGCTTTGAGCACCATGCAGGTGATAATACAAATTACCTCGTTCACCACAATATCCAGGAAGATCATCCTGAGGGAGGGGGTTCAACCTCTCGAGAGGGCTTTCGGCTCGACGAATATTTATAGTGTTCCCATGCCGCACATGCGCTATGCATTTACAAACATCCATGCCTTCGCTGGGATTCGAACCCAAGCCCTACGGCACATCAGTCACCGTCATTAACCACTATACCGGATGGGCGGCACAAAGAAAATAAAGCAGCAATTAAGTTTTATAGCTCTACCTTTATTACTTAACGCATTTTCCTTTCGATAATAGTGCATAATTAGGTTTAGCATTATATATCAAATTTATAATAGTCTACAATATTTCTTGTATATGCCAAGCATTTTACTTATTTATTTTTCTTTAGTTGATTAATTACTAAATGACCACTTAATTGCAAAAGATAAAATTATTAATTAAAGACTACTAAATTACAAATGATATTAATTTTGTAATATGTTTGTACTAAAAAATATATTTTTAAAACTACCCATTTTAAAGCCATTATTCATATTTGTTTAAAAGAAAAAGTGTTGATGATTTAATAGATAAATTGTTTGGCAACAAATAATTAACCAAAAAAAAAACAAAAAAAAACCCGTGTGGCATCAATACCTTTCAAAAGATTATAAAAATAGATTGACATTGGCTGTTTTGTCTTTTGCGAATGTTGCCTAACGAAGTTGAAGAAGAATTCAATGTGTAACGGAGCGCAATGTGTGTATTGCTATCGATGGTAGTGTAGAATTTTTCTTTTTTGTGAAAAGTGTAAAAATGTGTGTTGTTTTTGTAAAGAAATCGTAATTCATACAGAGATGTAAATACAGTGCAATACATTCAAAACTTAGATTAAATAAATTTGAATTAGAATCAATGAGATCTGTTTTTAGAAAAGACAATTGAATCCTTTTGAAACAAACAAATTATTAAATATTTTTTTTAAAGAAAATAAAGTGTTTCAAAAGCTTTTTTAATGTGCATATTTTCAAACAGTTAATCACAACTAAGTTTTTTTCCTCGCTGGAACTCGAGTAAATGCATTAATGTTTTGACAGAAAAATACAACATGAGGTAAATGGATAGTTAAAAATTTCAAACATCCTATAAAATGCTTTATCTTCAAAATTTCCTATTCTTTAAGCGTCCCATGATTAGGGATTGTACTAGTATTATTGTTTTTTATACGTTTTCATTTTCAAACAATTTCGCAAGTTTTTTTATGACAAATATTGATAACTGAAAGAATCTCTTTGAGCCAACAATAAACTACAACTTATGATTCTCATTTTTCTCTAAAATCTTCATTAGAAGGATTCTAAATTCCTCAAGAAGAACACACACTTATACTTCACAAATAAGACTTAAAATCGATGGACTCCTTCTCAGTTCTGGTCAGTAGGTAAGAGGCTATTTCGAGAAGGACTCGACTGTCTATCAAACTGAAAGCCTGAATTGGCTTTGTTAAGCAAACGGACTGGAGTTCGATTTAATTGAAGACTGATTACAATTAGAGGAGGACAAACTCTCTAGTTAACTGTCTGCAGGGGTGTAGAGGATGACGTCATTTGCTTGAGACCAAACGTGACCACCGATGGATGCGATTAGACGTAATGATCGTGTCCAAGTGTCCGGTAAGTCCCACTAGATGAATCACGAAATATGTATTCTATAATGAAGTCTGTTCAACATTCAGATCTTATTATACAGAACAAATATGTCTTATGCATGGTGAGAGAGATTTGCAAACATATTGTGTTACGAATGCAAGGAGTCGACATTAGATCTCAGACACATTGATCGGGAAATATTTTAATCGAATGTCTGGATTTGTCGATCTCTTTCAACAGGTTTCTACAATTGGACTCAGTTTCCCCATGATATATACCAAAAGATAATTAATTAAGGTATGAAATTTGAAAGCTGAATGTAGTTGTATGAGCCATGACTGATATGACGTCGTTTTCAATAAGGGGGGGGGGGAGATCCCATTTGTCGTTCAAAGTTAAAGCTTGCTTCTCAATGTCTTTAATTTTGATATTAAGATGACACAATACGATTCAATAGACAAAAATCGGTCAAAAAATCAAAAATAATTTTTTTAGCCTAAATTATTCTTTATATACTTTTTCTATAACCTCATAAAATTTGGAAACTCTAAACTTAAGAAACGCAGAGTTATGATGGCTTTTACGTTCATTTTTATTCACATCCGTATGACAAATCAAAATTTGAAACTTACTTATCTCAGAGAAAGATAAAATAACTAGTTTGTCTTCATTTAAAATGCTAAGGGCTTTTTTCTTTTGTGCCTAATGCTTTGAATATTTTTACCTATTGCTAATAGCACATATAACAAAAGTTTATATGCATTTTTGAATCAAAGCAATACTAATTTTTTTAAAAAATAACTGAACTCAGAATTTATACATTTTTAAGAAATTTTCAATAAGCATTCATAAAAAGAAATATTGTACGAATACCAATCATGTTATCGCAAAACCCATACCATCTTTTGTTATACATAGTTTGAGGTACTTGTAAATCCAATTTCATGCATGTACATACATTTTTGTAGGAGGAGTAGCATTTTAAAATCACTTCAAAAATTTGAAGTTTTTCCCTTAAGAAATTAAATGGCTAGCTTTTTATGAAATTTTAAGCACAAAATCTGTTTTACATACTATACACACATAGGAGGCAATCAAGAAATTTTTGAAAATCCTCGAATTAAAATTTTTTGCGGAAATCGTACCTGTCCCCTTAATTTAAATTTATTTCTAAAATTCCTTTTAAATATTAACTATTTTAATACATCTATTCAGATGAGAGGATAATTTTTTATAAAAAATATAATAAAGGGACATCGGAAATTACGGCCGTGGCACAACATTTTGAATTATGACACCGCTAGAAGGATATTGATTTCTTATCTACTTTTGAATAATATAAATTTCTGATTTAATTTGTGGTATATGCCCTAATCTGATCACGTATTTATACAATCAGATAAATATAGTAATGTTGGATGTTAAAGAGTAGACTAAAGATAGTAAATTCGGGGTTGAGTTAAATGAAGTTTCCTTTAGCGTAACAATTATTTGTGAGTTTAATTTTAATTATACTCAAAGATAACCCATATCGTTAACAAAATCTACTGGTAACCACATTTTATCCTCACATATCCCCTATTGAAGGTATGTGAGATTGTATGAAGAGTTGGATATCTTAGCTTTAGTAGTTGTAAAATAAAGTTGCAATTTGTAAGAAAACGCTTAAGTAGATTTGTTATAGGTAGTGATATTAACATTTTCTGTCACTCCTACTTAGCGTTATTGAAAGATATTCTCTCTCGGCATGGAAGCGATCTTCCTCGACACAATACCTCTTTGGTGCAGAATCGAACAAGGTTCGAAAGTTTTGTACAAATAGTCACCTTACCATTTTCACTATTATTAATTATTATTATTATTTGTGGTAGTAATTTTGTCGGCTGTAAATCGAAGAAAAAGCGTATATAAATAAACAACAAAATGTTTACTTCAACATAAATAACAGCCGCTCTTCCGGTATAGTGGTTAGTGATGCTGACTACGGTGCCGTAGGGACTGGATTCGAATCCCGGAGGAGGCATGGATGTTTGTGTTGTAATTCTTCCTTCTTTCCTTTGTGGTGCACGGGTTTATAAATATTCTCAATAAAAATATAAATAGTATTTCTTTGTTAAAGATCGAGAAAGATAGTTTTTGAATGTATCATGACATCTATCGAATGCAATGAATTTCTTGATTGAAACGTCATTGTTTTATCCTATATTGAAAAAAAAAATGCTCCAGATATGCAAATTACAAGTTAACCTTATGAAAGATATATCACTGAAGTAAGTATTTTCTTATAGTGTTATAGTTTCTTGTCTTTCTATAAGCATTATAGTTTCTTGTACTTTCAACAATAACTGTACTTTGTGCAAGAACGGTTATTATTTTTGTACTCTTGCAAGAATTTAACTTGCAATTATGTTTCCTGTAAAATTTCCACAGAAGCAATTATCCTTCTACATTCATTTGAAATTTAATATAGTCTCCAATTGCACAAAAGGGCTGAACAGTTACTTTAATAAAGAATGCCAAGTCTCATGTAAAGCTGTGATTACTTTCATGGGCACAATTATTTTAAGATAAAACTAATTGGTATGCAAAGATAAGGAAGAAGGAACGACTCAGCAATTGGTCCCCAAGGAGCAAATACAGTGGTAGGTTTCAACAAAGGAGTTGGTTTGTTGATTTTGAAAACCTTTTATCAGGAAGTTGGACCATAATTCCTAGATATTGCAACAAGTTTCAACTATCTAACATCTGTGGAAGTAATGTTAGCTAGAACAGACTGCTATCTCGTCTGTATGGAAAGTCTCAATTTTCTACTTTAATGAGTTGGATTTTCTTTGTAATGGTACTGTTTCACAAGAATTAATGTTTAAAAATGAAAATTATTTTTTAGCATTGTTTGGAAAGAACAATTTGTTTTCATTGTAGCGCATTCGAAAGTAAAATAATACTTCTTAGAGACGTATTTTACAATAATATTCATGAGATTCATTTACTGAGAGTTCTGACTGTACTAAGGAAATAGCATAATAATATTTTAATTATTCATATGATGTTATTTATCATTCATTCATCATCATTAAATCATTTTATTCCTTCATTTTACACGCTTAACCATTTCATGGCCACAGTACACAGTTTGTCGTGATCTCAGACTTGTAGCTGGTGCGTAATGAGTTCTAGCCCAGTGCCACTGAAGGCTCGCCGTGTATAGGGGCTGATGCACCTTAAAAGTATCAAGGCTCAATGTCCCCCAGTTGGCGTAGCGATGATTATGATAAGTGTATTGCCGGATGGGTGGCGTTGTTATTTAGGCTCTGACCTTGTTCTTTCAAGTCGATGAATTTTCTTGATGCAAAAAATCGACGTCGTCCTTGTCGTATGATTATGCGGCATGTTAAAGATCCTTAGAATGCCTGTTTGACTTGAGTGCTCTCAGCAAAATTAAACTCCTGGTGCGGTTTCGCATCTTAAAAGCTCACGTGCTTCCCTCTGGGAAGGAAACTGGGGGTCAAAATTACATTGTGGCGATTCTTATACACCTATATGGCGCCACAGTAAAATAAATATCAGCTCATGGAGAATGTACTAAGAGTAGGTCTGCAACAGCTAAATATCAATCCGCAGCCACATTTGGAAAAAGAATAATTGTTGTAGTCTTCAATAATCCTTATCTGTATTTTTTTGTAAGTTAAAATAAAAGGTATACCGAACGGAGTTTCATAAACGGGAACATCTAGGAAAAAAATCCTGGTAAATCAATTAGAGTCAGTGATAAAATATTTGCGGATTTTACTCTATTATTATTTGAGTTTATTGTGACATGTAATGAAACATATTACCGCATTTTGACACATGTATTGAGCTAAACTAGAAGTATAGTTCTGTACAATAAATAAAGTATATTCGAACAAATAAAAGCAGTTACTTGATAATTGGAAATAATTCTAATAATTTAATATTCCCACAAAATCCCCCTCCCCCAAAAACAAAATTCTACATAAGGTTTATGTATTTTTCTTATGATTTTATATTTATTTTACACCTAAATAAATTAAAAAATATACTGTTACCTATTAATATTTACTCTTAGGAACCTTATTGCGGTAAGGGTATGGTAAGGGTTCATCACGAATTCGCTTGATATAATTATTAATTTATGCAATACATCATAAAATCATTTTTCATTCTTTATAATAAATCATTGTTCATTATTATATTAATATTCTCAAATTATTCGACTGAACCAAACGAATTAAACCAACTAAAAAAAATTCGAATAAATCAAATGATACAGCGGAGTTAGGAGTTATGTCATTTATAAAAGTAAGAAATCTTTAAATCAAAAAACAAACTGCAATACGTAAAAAAAATTGTAATTTTGTTAACAAATCCCGAAATTTCTAACGTACAACTACTTTTTCATTTATATGTATTAATAAATTAAAATGACCGAAATCACTACTTCGTCTTTGTGTAAACAAAATTTTCGCTCGTGCAACAGCACTTTCTCTTGGTAGGCTTTCAAAAACAAATATGTCTTCCATTATTTTGTCCTCCATATATAACGCGGCACACTTAAAACCCCGAGCTTTTATAAGAAGATATGCGAGCTTTAGACACAATGGCTTTCAAAACATGTTTTTAAAGAAATAAGGGAAAATACGGCGATAGAGAAGAGAGTTTCCCTTTTAAATTAAACGTTCTCGAGAAATCGACGAATCGCTTCTTTTCGAAAAAGGGTTTCGTGTGTCATCAATTGCTTTCTTTGTTTCTTTTTTACTTCGAGGCGTCTTTTGAGGGAGCATATACACCACAAGCTTAGTATGTCTTCCCCTTCCAGGCATTTAGATATTTCCCCAGATAAGAAATAAATTGAATCGAAAGAGAAAGTCGAGAAGAGTCTGGAATGAATGTAGGATATTTTGACTCAGTGGTTGGATGTGTTTACTGATCGGGGGGGGGGGAAGGGTCGAACATGTGTGGTGTAACATATATTTTTAATATCCGCGTACTTCTATTCGATTTTTCAATCCCCTACTTGTCTTACTTGTCGTATTATTACCTGAAAAGTAAATATTTGGAATATACATTCGAATTTTTAATTAGTATTGAGGGATTTAAAAGAATTCTTTTGTTGAATTAATTTCAATGGACAAGAGAAAAAGTAATTTTAATTGACTTATGATAGATATTTTTAATAAATATTTCTCACTAAATTTATCTCATAAATTGTTTTAAGTGTTGGTAATTTTAGTTTATTGCTTTTGTTCTCTGATTGGCGTTTCTCTAAGATCTTGTCTCAACAGAATTTAACGAATTTAATCTTACTGTAAAATACTTGACTATTTTCCATGGTTTTAACTTTCCCGCATGTTTTTTTTTTTTTGCTTTATTTTAAAATTTCCTCGTCAAACTTTTATTTCGATATAAAATGTGTGCACAGTTAAATTGTAAAAATATATTCTTTTCATTTTAGAAATGGTTCTATAAAAATTGTCAGTGATTTATTCTTTTTAAAAAAATTGATGTATCGATGATCTTTATTTGCATAAGGTAATTTGTATTTTGTAAACAATAAAACAATTTTTTATTAATCATTACAGTTTCCAATGAAAAATACCATTTTTTATGAGTAAAATTGTAAGGAACTGGAAGATGAGAAAAATTGGAAGATTATCTTCTATTCCAGAATATTCAAAGATACGGAAAATGAGGAAGAATAATTCCGTTGTATTTATTGGTATTAACCACAACTTAAACGGCAGCTGCTGCAAGCTATTATTTGTTTAAAAGATCGTTTATAATTGACGGATTGATTCATACAGCATTTTTTATAATTTATCTGCATCTGTGGTCTCTCTCTCTATCAATTTATTTTTCAAAATTCTGTAATCTGAATGTGGAGAACCTCCCGGTCACATGTGGCCTCTTGGAATAACAAGCATGGGTTTCTAGATGATTTTCAACTCTGGAGAGAAAATTGAATTTTCAGTGATAGATTTTTATTAATTTTGAATTCATTGCTCAATTCATGTACTTTACTTGTTTAAAAAAGCCTTGCCAATCTACAGGGACGGATCCGGGTCTCGTCTCCTCGATTTGGCCTCAATAAGATCATGATCTGAATAATTTTAATCATCAAATATTATCCTAACAATTCTCAAAAAGATTGGGAACTTTGAGATATATACCTACGGGCAACAATGGCAAGACTGCCTCATTATGTCATATCCATCGTCCTCGTCTAGGTCGAGGACCACCACCATGCAGTCTCATTTCATCGAAAGGCGGTGGTCAATCATTGGTTTGTGTCTAGGTGTGTGAGATTGTGAAGCAAGGGCGTAGCTATCACCGTATCAGCAGTACCAATAATACGAGGACCCCATACGGGGGACCCAACATATGGGAGGAAAAAAGGACAGGATTTGCAAGAAATTTTGATATGGGGCCCATTCTCTCAGTACTATCTACACCAGTGTTGTGAGTCACGCAAATAATTTTGCTATGGGTTACCATTTGCACAAGTATTACATATGCTATGTGCTATTTGAAGCCCAGTGGCTAAGTGGTAGTGTATCGCGCTTCCACGCCACCGGTGTGGGGTCCAAATCCCCAAAAGTGCTCAAACAAGATTTCAAAGTGCTCATACGGCGTGACGTGGAAGTATGGAGAGTAAGATTCTAGTTTAGGTCCCTTATTTTTTTTATCTGACCGAGATTATGAATTACAAGGCCCACAGTCCGTAACCGTTTCTCCAGAACCTTATTAAATTATTTGAGAATTTAAGTCTATTTGGTTAAAACTTATAGGGTATGTTAGAGAATTTATTAGAAGCTTTTAAAACAAGTTGCCAAGTTATTTTCGGAGTTACCAAAAACCTAGTACCAAGGGAAGAAAGTCTTCCAAAGTGATTGAAGTAAGTAATCAAATTAAGAAAAAAAGTCATCAAATTTGACACTTTCTTAATCTCTCTCTATATATTCTCTGTCTCTCTCTTATATATATTCTCTCTCTCTCTATATATATTCTCTCTCTATATATTCTCTCTATTCTCTCTCTATATATATTCTCTCTTTCTCTCTATATTTATTCTCTCTCTTTATATATATATTCTCTCTTTCTGTCTATATATATTCTCTCTCTCTCTATATATATTCTCTCTTTATCTATATATTCTCTATATATATTCTCTCTATATATATATTCTCTCTCTTTATATATATTCTCTCTCCCTATATATATTTTCTCTCTCTCTCTATATATATACTCTCTCTATATATATTCTCTCTCTATATATATATTTCTCTCTCTCTCTATATATATATTCTCTCTCTATATATATTCTCTCTCTCTATATATATATTCTCTCTCTCTCTATATATATTCTCTCTCTATATATATTCTCTCTCTATATATATATTCTCTCTCTCTCTATATATATTCTCTCTCTTTATATATATTCTCTCTCTCTCTCTATATATATTTTCTCTCTCTCTATATATATATATATATATTCTCTCTCTCTCACTCTCTCTCTCTCTCTCTCTATATATATATATTAAGGTAGATCACAGTTATACGGAGAAAAAAATAATTATTTAGTAGAACCTTTCTATGCGGAAAAAATGTTCCATAATATGGTTTTTAAGCGAAATTTTTTTAAAAAAAATTTCAAAATGTTTAATATCGAAACAAAGGAGTTGGATTTTCGAAATAATGGAAACAAATTTAATTTCGGATACATGACTTAATACTGAAAATAAAATTATCTTTCTACGATATAAATAACCAAAGATGACGATTATTGATGAATGAGTACTGAGTAGTGAATAATTCAATGTACATTGCTCAGTGGCGTAACGTACACCCCCGCAACTCTCGCATCGCGGGGGGCCCAAAGCCTGACAGCCTCCATGTACCTACCCTTTTTAAAATCCAAATTGGGACCCAAAACCTGACTTTGCAGGAAGGCCCAAATGTTCTCCGTTATGCCACTGACATTGCTACATTTCATAACCTCAACTCTCTCTCCCTGCACCGTCGACACAATTAGATCCCTCCAAGCTTTTTTCCGTCTTCTGCTTTATTGTTCACTGCAATTTCGACAGTAGGTTTATTTTAAAATTTAGTACTAAAAAAATCTGTTAAATGTTACTGGTATTTTTTTCTTGTAACTATTTAGTAGGTGTCCTCTCATCGCAATAAATGTTAAAAAGTACTAAAACACCTGTTTCTTTTAGTAAAAACTAAATTCACTTTTTACCATAAAAACTGCTGAAATACCTAAATTTTATTCCCCTTAAGGCAGTGCTTAATTTGAAAATTATTTTTTTGTTTTATTTTCCCTTCTCATTTATATATTAGAGAACATATTTTCCGCACAGGTTGTTTTTGAAATCCAGAAATATTTTTTTCAATCTCTACCCTAATATATATAATCTTTCAAATTACTTAGTTTTGGATTCTAAAGTAACAAAATAGAGATATATTTTTTGAGTAATATGTAATAAACTTTTTTCTCGTGTCCCAATTCGACCTTGAATGTATTTGCACTGAAAGAAAAAATATCAACGGAGTTACAGTTTTAGCAAAGAAAAGAGAGAGAGAAAAGAAAATTTGAAGGGAGAAAAAGATTTAGTTGCTTTTGATTTCAGTCTCGTCGTCTCTTTATTCCACTGATTGACGGACACTAGAAACATTCGAATAGTACGAGGGAAAAACATACTTTTCGGAATCTCTGTATAAAAAATGTGTCGGATTTATCCTTTTTATAGTTTAAACATCCCTCCCTTTTCTAGTATTTTAGAAGAAACGAAAGGACTTTTTTTGAGAAAAAGACAGAGTTTATAAAAACACTTCTAATAAAATGAGTAACTTAGGAAAAAACCTGAATCCTTTTTACAGTTGTGTTCTGGATAAAATGAGTTGCCTCGGGATTTCAGGAAATTGACTCACAGTCAGAAAAAAATGAAGGGTATGTTTGAAAGAATTCTCGATGATGTATTTCATCGCAAGTGAATAAATATTCTAAAAAATTAATAGTAAACCGTGGAAGATTCATATGCAGTTTTTGCTGCTGCAATCCATTGCCAGAGTATTATTACATTTCATTTAAATCAAGGGGCTATTGTTTAGGCATTTATAAATAACCTTACGATTTTGATTATGTTACAATTCAGGCCTGCTTTCACCAATTAGGAATCTAATTTTAAATGCACATATTACTCTATTTAATATATTCGATTGAATATATTCTATTCTATACTCGATTAAAGCATTTTTTAAAAATAGCACAGTTTTTCTCTGGCTAAAATGACTCTTTGCAATATTTTACACAAAACAATTAAATGCTTTACTGCTCAGTAGCAAAGTGGTTTACCAGCTCAGTTGCTGACTTCATCATCTAATCGCAGTTTTAATAATTAATTATTTTTTTGAATATGTTTTCGTGCTTAAATAATTTTGAATAAAAAAATGCCCATGCAATTCAAAAACTTTTCTGCTTAATGTTTTTCTCGAAATAGAGAGATTCTTAATTAATTTATTTTTAATTTATATGATTTCTCCTACATATTTGTAAGCACTGGGACTGATTTTTAAAGTGAGGTAATGCTTGTTGCAGATTTATAAATTTGCATTCTGTATGTTACCTTTAAAGTGCAGAAATGAGATAATCTGCAGATTAGCTAGGTATATATAATCTGCACATTATCTACCAGATACTCGTTCATCTGCACATAACCTATTTGGTTACACTCGTTAAACTGAAAATAAGATTTTTTATGGGACAACAACAACGTTTAAGTTCTCTTAAATTAAACGTTATCTATGTTTTTGATATTTAAAGAATCAAGTTAATACAATAGAGCAATCAACACATTAGACGATAGAATCAATCATCAATTAATTGAAAAACCACATTACAAATAAACAAATAATTAAAAATATTATTGCAAAAAATTAAGAAAATTGACATAATTATATTTATTTATTTTCGATATGTAAAGAATCACGTTAATGCAATCAAGCAAAAAACAAATTAATCGACAGAAGCAGTAATCAATTAATTAAAAAACTATTATACAAATAATCAAACAGTTTAACGTATTAATAAAATTAAAGAAATGATTTGCGAAACATATGATAAAATTACACTTACGTACTTATTAGTGCAATCTAAAGATTGGTGGTTTTTTGAATTGCATAGCAATTGGTTTTTGTCACAAGCGCTGAGTCAAAGTTTAATCAAAATTCCTAACAGAAAGGAAATGAGAGAAATAAACTTTTGATCTCTTTGACGATACAGAAACCACTAATGTGACGATTACCGAGTAAAAATGCAGAAAACAATTGATTCCACACTTGAATGGAGCAAATTAGTTAGCAGGAATTAATCTGGACAGATGCTCCTTCCCACGGGTAGCTGGAAACATTATCATCTCCAAAGTTTTCATATTACGCTCTTACCCTACAGTTGGGGCAACGAACATCCCTTCGTCCAGAAGTGCGGGGTCAACGATCGCAAATTGCCTCAGTAGGGTCAGTTAACGATGCCCGAGATTGAAATCTAAGGTCAAATAAAAAATAGCTACTTCATAGATAATTCAAACCCCGTATGATTTATGGGAAATCCCGGGAACGAAGTATAATTTCCGGGAATAGAAAAAGTACAGAAATCTTATGATTTCCCGGGATCCCGGGAAAGAACCCCTAGTTGGCACCCTCCTTCTCTGAACTTACACATTACGCCAACGGGAGGACTTTGAGCCTCCACAAATAAAGTCTATCAGCCCCTTTACATGGTTGGTTTTCAGTGAGATTTGGCTCGAATTCATGAAATACCAGCATCGAGTTCGAGACCACGACCACAAAGTTACCATGACTACCTTCAGACTCAGATACCACATTGTAAAGGGTTTATCCGCGGTTTTACTAACAATCCTCTTGGGGAATTACTTTCTTTAAATATTATTTAATTGAAAACTTCCTTTTAGAAAAAGACGCGATGTATGTGAATTTAAGTATTAGCTTTCGGGTTAGAGAAAGAAAGAGAGGTTAAAAGCTAAAGGATAGCGTGATGATTAACGTAAGTAATATAAAACAAAACAAGATCACTTCGTAGATTATTTGTTAATGTTAAGATTGACGATTTGGTCAATTAGTTGTTAAATTGGATTCGGTCCGTTTGGATTGGGTTACTTTAGAAATTATCTTCAAATATAAAGTGTATTGCCTGGAAGTACTAAGTGTAAGTGATCCGATTTATTATTATATCTCCAATTATCTCGTCTACATCGCTATTGCTTCCATATTTATCTATTGGTGCTTTTCTGAACTTCGGTTGTTGAATTTGTGTCGTTGTTGAGAATAGTAAATAAATCGTGCTGTTTTGACTTTATGGCTAGTTTTCCTTGTAACTCTCGTACTCTAATGGATGGGATAACTTATCTAGACAACATTATATATAATGATATTCGCCAGTAAAATTACATACAATTAAATTTAAGCATCATTCAGGAAAACATCTGCTTAATTTATTCATGCAAAAGTAACACATAACGAACAATTCGTTCTCAATTTTTTATATACATTATCAAAACGACAAGATAATTTTTTTTTTTTGATTTTGAGTATTTACTATCGTGTGTATTTATTATTGCTCTACCGAATGATGATTGATTTGAATGTCTTTCGCAATTGAAACACGTCAAACTCTAAACTACGCTGGACAATAGCTCACAGATGAATCCATTACCGAATTAGGGTACAATTCGCTCGTCATAATTATTAACAAAGCTTCGCGGTTGAACACTTACGCATTCTCAATTGAATTATACACATCATTATTTGATCTTTATCTACTCATTGGCATATTTCTCCTTCTCGATACACGAACAATTTGCTAGGTTTCTTGCACAGTTAGGAAACTTCATTCTTCTCAAAGTATTTCCCTAAATAGGTTGAATTTTGTTTGTTTGATTGGATTCCATATCAATAATCTGGAGTAATATTTATTGAATTGGATTTTGGATTGGACAATTGAAATGGATTTGGATGATTAATTAATTTGGATGGATCTCTTTGTGCAATTTGGCAAACGTTGAAATAAAAATGAAAGATATTGAAATAAAAAAAGCAACTAGACACGTTTTAGTTTTAAAATACTGAGTTGTAATAAATATGAATAAGATAACTTGCTATATAAGTATTTTTTATCTCCATATTATTTGGATTGTCCCCTTAACAGCCGACGGTGTATATATACATCTCGTTAAAAGCCCCGGATGTATATGTACGTCCTTACAATATACGATCATTTTCTTTGTCCTGCTATCAGTAAAACCAGTCCGAAGACTTTGAAAATGTAATAAAATGACCTTGACAATGTTTGCGAGGGATATACTCATTTTAGAAAAAAATTTGCTTATTAATGTCTTCCCCCATCCATTTCACCACATACGCGTACCTATGCGAGAAACAGTGGCACTGGGGAGTGAATTGCGTAAATGCTAATCGGTAGTAAAGGGGTTAGTCATCTATTTTGTTATTCTGCCGAGGGCGGTGTCAAATAAGGTGTTTTTTTTGTATTTAAATAAATGTATGCTTTATTTCCATGGACCGTTTTATTACTTAATCTAGAATTTTAAACTGGAGCATATTAAGCCCTCCTTAACGGTGAACCCCAATTTCGAACTACTAGACCTACAGACTTGAAATTTGGTAAACATGTTTCTTTTGTTGAGAAGAGATCCACTAAGAGCAGGTTTAACGAAAATCAACTCTCAAGGGTGATATTGGTGTGTTATACATAAAGAAGTTTTCGTTTTTTTATATATTAGACCGATAGACTTGAAATCTGGTAAGCATGTTTCTTCTGTTGAGTAGAAATATGCTAAGAACGGGTTTTGTGAAAATCGGCAGTGATGGGGTAATTTTTCGAGCCATTTTCAATTGATGAAGATGATACTTTAGTTGGTACTCCGCGTCAACATGAGTACTTTCAGCTTCGCCAGATTTAGTGCACATCAGCCTCTCTACACGGCGGAGATTTAAACATTTGACTTGGACTTGACAGAAACATCTCCAGCCAATAGTTTGCAACCACAATCACTCGGGTTTTACGACCAAATATATCTTTTGTGTTCAATATACTTCTTTACTTAGAAATAGCACTAAGGCAATGTTGGGTTAAATGAGTAGTTTTTCAGTCCAACTATAGAAACTCTAAGCATTAATAATAATTTGTTACAACTTAGATGATTGTTCATATGCTAATTTATTTCAATTCAAGTACCCTATACAGTTCAATAGAGGGGAAAGGGAACAATTTCCTTTCTTAAAATCAAACACATTTACTAACCCAAATGAAATGGTGTTGCTTAGTTTCCTCCCAATTTCCTCTCTCTTCGTTGTTATTTCATTTCCTTGGGATAATAACGATGGAAAATTTTCAAATTTTATCGGGTAACTTTTAAGAGTTTCGGGAAATTCATCATTCTGCTTCACTAAATGTGACTTTGAACAAATAGAATTATTTAAACACATATACATTTAAATAATTATGATTTTTCTTTGCGTGAATGTTAGAGTAGCAATTTCTTTAGACGAGAAAAATTAAATATAAACGCATGCATTTACAAAAAAAAATGGAACAAAAAGCAGACGGTAAAAAAGTTTCTGCGCTAAATTTAGCAAAATTTTTACGATAAAACTCTGAAATAACATTTCGAATTTTAATAAAAAGTCCAACAGTGTATTTTGAATATCAAACGATCAAATTTATTTTCCTTTCTTCGATTACACAGGGCAATATATTACGATTATGTTTCCGCTGAAAGATTAAAATATTGGCGACCTCAGCAAACAATTTTCGCCAAGCGTGCTGTCTGATGCAGAAATTCTAAGTGGAAAAACAGTTTGATTAAAAGTATATGCCAAGAAGAAATAGAAATAACTAGCAAACAGTTCTCGAGGAAAAAATGGTGTCCTCGCCGGTATCATCAAATTCCTTGATAGTTTGATTCTACTTCAGTTCCTACCTTGAATTCTTGATTACGTATTAATTACTAAAATATATCAAAGGGTTTATAAAGAATGCTTAATTTTTTATATGCGTTTTACATAATGCAGTATGGACAATAAGAGAAATTTATTCCTTTTATAACATAGTTTTGAGAATTTTAAATAAATATTTAATATTTAAAATTAAGGAGCCTGACTCACAAATTTGGAAGAGAAAAATCTCTTAAAATTCACCTGAGCTTGCGTGTTCTAATAAATTTATTCATTCCTCCTTCACTCTTCGTAAAATTTAGGCTCATTTTTTTTAACTATAATTTTTTCAGATTTTGCTTATAAAGCAAAAAATCTATTTTACATTGAGAACAGAGTAGAATTATAGAATTTACTTTATGTCTGTAAAAATGAAGTGACTTAGTTGAAAGCGAAGTGTATGTTGAAACATGCTGTTCTCTATGAAAAGTAGTGTTCAAAAACCATATTAACGTTGGACTATTTTTTTTTCTTTGAAAAAAGTGTTTAAAATTTGTATGTTGCTGTATAACATATGCGAGTACGTCAGCCTTAAAGTAATGCTCTAGTTAGTTGCGTTGAAGTTACAGTTTTGGATTTATATATCGGAATTTTTTTTGATTGGGTGACGTTTGAGAAAATTAATGATAGCGTGAAAATTAGATAATTGGTTTTTATTTGCGTCACAGCTATTAATTGCAGTGTATAAATTTACATTGAAGTTATTCATAATATTGAGTATTTCATTACTGTTCAGAATATGCGATTTGTGAGGGAGGAGGCAACACAACCGTTCTCTTCAGTGTTTGCCACGGAATTCCCTTTCCACTCCATGGTCTTAGGATGGGGGCGGTTTCTTTCTGACACCTCGAATTACACTCCGCGTTTCCGGTTCGCAGGTGCCCAGCAGTTGGGTTTTCTCCACAGGCCACCAGTTTGGAGCCGATGTCAGATCAAAGGTCCCCGCAATATTTAGTGGTGCACGTGTGCATAGTAAAGGTGCTATCTTATCCACAAAAAGAGCCAATTTTCCAGCTGTCTGACGCGAAAATGTCACAATTGCTTCATTATTAATTTGACAAAATTAATGTTTAGTTTTCTTTCTTAAAACATCCGCGTTGCATTAAATGTATTTTTTCTTTTGAAGTAATTAAGAGCTACGATTTCAAGCATTTTCGCTTTATTTATTGCTTTATATAAAATTGACATAGAAAAAATTAAGCAAATTATTTCCATTACAAAGGTAAAAAAAAAAAAGGTAGTTAAGTTCGATCTGGCGGTTTTTGATTTGGTGGTGGGGGTGGAGCTAACTTCATATTATAATTAAAAAAGCTTTTTGAAAAGTTTCTTTTAAGTAATTTTGAATCTCAATGGTATTTTACATGAGATGATTTCTAATGATACTTTATTCACTGAATAAAAAGTGGAAGGGCGCATAGCACTGACTTCTTATGTTTGATTGCGTATCTCTGAAAAATCACTGTAATTGCCAACCTGATCAGAGTCCAAAACATTTTCCTTTCAATAATGCTGACCTAAGTCTGGACTGGTTGATTAAAATTATTAGCCAGAGCCAGCCCTTTCCAAAATTTATTGGGTAAGCTGAATGATTAAGTTCAAGGGGGAAAATATTATATAATCTCTCTCTCTCTCTCTGTATATATATATATATAATGTAATTAAATCTGGAAATAAATCTGGAAAAGATTACATTTTAATTCCTCTTAAATTATGCACAAAATAATGCGCCTCTTACTTTAGTCGTAGCTCTTATGGTTGAGAAAGAGAATACAAGTTTTTATTATAAACACGTTCCTATTTTCAAGTATAACAGGAGAACTTGTTTTTGATATATTACAGCTTTATGTATTTGTTTAAAATCTACTACTTCCGAAATAAACATATATCTCTAAAATTTACCATATATACTCCTTCGAGACAGATGCTGTAAGGGCCCGCACCCGGCTAAAACCTCTCGTCGAGCTAAATCAGGTGTCCACCAACATCGGATACATCGCAACATAAGGTTTATCGAGTTACAGTTCATTTCATTGATGGCGTTCGTGCATCAATCCCTCTACAATGGGGCACCACGACTCGAACCAGTAACGGGACAATATTCATGATCATGACCTCTCGGTTACAAATACAACACATTGAAATTGAAATGTGTAATAATTTGAGTACATATTTTAATGTAATAAAATATATTAATTCAAAAACTTTATTACAAACTAAACTCAGTCACGTTTCATGACCACTGTCTTTCAATTAGCGGAAAAGATGTCCTCGATTAACCCTTTATCTACCAACGGTACTTATAAGTAGGCTACCATTCACTTTAAAATCGTATAGAATAACCATTTTTACGAATACTCTATGATACTAAGCAGGAATGTTCTTTTAAATCCACTCTTCCAAGATATGTGGCACCACGGGCTCTATGATGGGTATTTTAGCGGGGAAGGCAAATAGTTTTATAGCAGAAATTACGTTTTCAGCTGACAGTTTTATCGGATTGCGTGGATTGTCATTCTTGTTCTGAAAAAGTAGTTAATGTCAGAAAGTAATTAATTTTTTTTGCATGTTAATGAAGACCTTAGAAAACGATTTGACTATTTATTTTAAGTGTAAAGTGTATATAATTAATTTTACAGTTGAATATCTTTAATTAATTAATTAGCACTAACGGGTTAAATTTCCCAAAGTTGAGTATTTTATTAATGCATATCCTCTAATTTTCAATGTAGTGATTCAAAAAAAATAATACATGAAAAAAACTGCAGTAAATCATAATGCGGTATATAAAGGGTGTAATTAATACGTTACGCTAAAAAAGTTGGCAACGTTGTTCAATTTTGATACATCTGAAACTTTAAGAATCCACGAGACATAGGGTATTTTTAAGAACTTGGAGCTTGATTAGATTTAAGCAACGATAAAATTTATTGTGCTCTTCGATGGTTTCAAAACTTTTCGTGAGACGTTTTCTATGATTAACTATCACTAAGTAAAACATATCCTTGATAAACTTTTCAGAGTTGTTCAAAAATTTAAGTGTAGAATTCTCCAAGTTGAAGGCGGTATTGATGTTGTTTATGTGAAACTGAAAGTTTACTTTAAGACAAATGGCAATTAGAAATGTAGTTGAAATCTTAAGTTAGTTCCGGAATGAAAATTCTCGTTAAAAGGTTATGTGTGTGCATTAGAAAGAGTATGAAAATGAAATAGAATGATTTTAGCTTGCATGAGAACATGAATTGCTGGAATTCGAGATGAAAAATATCAAACCAAACACGTAAATGTAATGGATTAATGGAAGTATCAATATATTTTTAGGAACATTAAATAATAATCTGAATTTGTGTATCAAGTACATAATTTTTTTATTTATTGTTACTGGTTACAAAATGCTGTATCTTACATTTTCTCAAGCATTATGCTAATCATAGGAGTTCAGAAACCTTTTTTTAAATAATGAAATGACATTGAATTTTCAAGTGTTTTTTACCTTTAATATAATATAATTTTTATATCACAGTGAAAATGAAAACACAATATAACCATAACCATAGACCATATTTATTTTAAAGTTAACTTGAATACCGAAAGGAATGAGATAATGATAATCGCAGAATAACGTTAATATGAAATTGAGACAAGGGAGAATGCTTCTTGAAAATAAAGATGAATCATCAAAAGTAAGTAACATAACAAATTGAAGTTAATTAAAATAATGTTATAAGTTAGGAAAAATTGTTTGAAAATAGCGATGAATATTTGGTAATATACACGACTCAATTTTTAAATCAAACCAGATTGTAATTATGAAGATGCAGATTCAAAGTGTGTGTGCTGAACAAATAAATGACTATTGTTCTGAATTAATTTTATAAATCTGGTATTTAAATATTGTAATTACCATATTCAATTATATTGATTTAATTTGTACAGTATTAAGCACTGTATATGAAGAAAAAGCGTAAGGTAATGGCTTTTAGTACAAAATTTCGGTTAAAATGTTTGATTGCTGTAACTTTTTTCTTGTTTTTTAATAATTATAACATGAAGAAATTTTTTGTGCGTTACAAAACGCAGTAATTAATTAGTTTTAAGGAAAGTAAAATAATTTATATGTGAGCATAAAAATTTTAAAAAAAACAAGCTCAATTTTTAATTTATAACTGATACAACGGAATTTAAAAGATAAAGTGAAAAGAAAAAAGTTATGATCATATAAAAGAAAATAATCAAGCAAAAAATCTTTTATGAAGTAAATTTCTAATATATTTATAGGTTAATTTATTTTGTGTACTTATAAAATGCTGCATAAAGATCAAAAATGAAAGCACACTGCACACTTTTGAAAAATAAAGTTTCCAAGAAAATGGATTATTATTCAATAAGTTAAACGTAAAATGTATTTCAGAGTTTCATTAATAGATGTTTAACAAAATTTATTTCACGTGAATATCAGATCTTTTATATAAGAAGAAAAACCCATACATTTTTATACGCATTAAAAAACCACTGTTTTCAAAATACTACCGAAAAAATTGCTTTTAAAATCTTACCTGATTATTTGCTTCAGTTGTGTTTGTCCTTACTATTCTATAAAACGACCATAGATTTGCAAATTTTTAAGATAAATTTTCTTTTGTTTTATCATTTAGATTGTTTTCACAAATATATTCAATGTATAAAAAATTTCCTTTATTTCCTCAATTCAAGCATCTTAAAAGGGATTTAATACACCCCAAATTATTTAAATAAAGTGAAAATAAAAGTTTCGCGGTTATTAATTATTTAAACTACGTTATAAAAAGATTAATTTCGTTATCTTACACAGTATAAATTGCTACAGTTTTTCCTTTAAATATAAGACTTGGGTTTTTAGGATATCACGATAAGGTCATGCACAATTCTAGATAAAATATTGTAAAATCTGGTGAATAAAGCGCACCTATACTTTCAAGCTACAATTTTTATTTTTTAGGTATATTCGCCATTTTTAACGCGCACTCCCTTCCTTACGGAGGAACCTGAAATGTACATGCGCAAATGATATTATGTTTGGAAGTAATTTATACGAGAAATTATCCTGGCTTTTATTTGAAAAAATATTATACTTCTTGAACTATGATTCGTTTAGTTCATTAGGTATGTCATTTCCTTTAACCCCTTAAGTGGTTTGTCCATACAATGTACGGACTACTGAAAATTCGCTTGGGACCTGTTTGCCCGTATTCTGTACGGGCACTTATTTTTCTTTCTTTCTTTGATTTGCGCGTATTTTTATTTCTTATAGTATATTACAAAAAGTTGATGTAGTTTGTCTATGGTACTGAAATGCTTTTCATCCGGCATTTTTTGTGCTGAAAGCAGGAATTAGTATAGTGTTTAGTTGTATACAAGCCCTTTTTTTCGAGGCATTTTGGGCAAAAAAATTGACCACTTAAAGGGTTAAATAAATTGTATTTCAATCTATGTAGGCCTAATTTTTTTTGTGCTCATTCATGTCTTTCTCTTTATTTTTGAAGCTATCTTTTTTATACCCAACATACATGTAACTCGTACCCGTAATTTTCGATCTTAATTTTTGTGTTAAAAGTGCGCGTTATACGCCGAATTTTAAGATAAATTTAAAAAAAAAAGATTAAAAATTATATTACAGTTTTTGGATATTGATAAAACATTGTTTTTTTTTTAAAATAAATTTTTACGTCAAGTAAGCCTCCTTAGTTTATTCAATTTTTAATTTCTTTACCTTTTATTTACCAGAAATTATTTCTGAAGTTTTAGTATAGCAGTTGTATAGCCTTCGAGCTCACCGCAATATTTCTATCTTTATTATCAATTGAAATATTACTTTTATTTATTTCATATTTAAAAAAAAATTATTTATGCTGATTATAAGTGTATATATCTAAAGTGACATGGAAACATATTTGTGCAAAATTCTGGAATTTAAATAATTTCTGTGATATATTATTTATTAATTTAAATAAATTTCGATATATATATCTGATATAACTGATCTCTGGTTTAACAGATTTTAATACAAATTCACTTAATAATGAGTTTCGATCAATGAGAATCAATTTTAAGGCGAGTTCTAAATTTTCTATTACTATTACGATTTAATATCATGTAAAAGTATATAAAGGAACTTACTTTAATAAGAATAGAAGAAGGCTGTGTCGAGGGGTGTTCGACGTTCGACGCACGAGGCGGTGGAGATCGTCTGCTGAAGATAGAAGCGACGGAAAACTGAAACTTTTTGGGAGAGAGATTGGCATCGCGCCCTAGCTTTTATATGGAGCAGGGGCTGCAACACCCCAACCAATGGGCGTGTGATTGGGCTCGGGCGCAGGCGCAGCCCTCCTCAAAGTTTGCCTTCTTGCGGGGGCGAGGGGTGGGGCGTCCGGACCGAAGTTTAAGGACGGGGTGGAGGTGTGTGTATGTGTTCTTTTTTATTGTTTTTATAGAGACTATTGTTCTTTTTATGGAAAGCAATCTAAAAAGGGAAGCTCAGTGATTTAATCTTGAGGGACGACCTTCTGAATATCGTTTGCTTCGTGGGGGTGGATCTATCTCGAACGCTGTTTTTTGTTGTTTTTTTCTGCAAACAAACGAGCACTTAAGGATGTCGAGTAATTTTCAGAGTGTGTGGGCTCGAGGGACGTAGATTGGAACTGAAAACTTGTCTCCGTCTGGGGGCTAAGAATGGTGAATTGGATTGAAAAGAGAGGTAATGAGTGGGAAGCGATATATATATTTAAACCCAAGTATTAAATTATTCAGCAGTTCTCATATAATGGTAGAACTACACGAATGATTTAAAAGGGATGCGTGAAAAACTTTAAAAATGGAAGTGTACTTCCTCTACAGAAATTTCCCCATTAGAACATTTCCGAAATACACATATTTAATTATGTAATTGAAAACCTGGATAGATATAAGCTTCATTTATGAGGAAATAATAAATAGGATAATAACTAGCTTTCTAATAATCGAAATTGTACTGACCTCCCAAAACATCAAGAAAACATTAGTTTGATGTAGGAAAATTTCTCCTTGCAAAATTGGAAGACCCGTTAAGGTTTGAAATAACTTGTGGGGGCAAATTGCGAACGTTTTTGACGATATTAAAAATAACATGCCAAGAATTATCAACAAAACTACAACCATTTTCGTTTTATTTCATTTATACTTATGTTGCATTCTGAAACAATACGAGCGCTTATGGTGACGGATTTTGCAATTTTAAACCATGGTCAAGTGATGCGGACGATATTTGAGTTGCCTCCCCCCTCTAAAGTACTACCATGAAACATATCAATTGACAGAAATTTTCCGGAATAAAATCCAGAAATAAAACAAAAATACCGAAATTTTACATGTCTTCCATAATTTATTTTAACTTACCCTAACACTCGTTTCCTGATTGATTGATTAGTTATTAACGTCATATTTTGAATCTAAGCAAGTTGTGTTGATGATGGACCTCAAAATTTTGAACCGAGGTCAAGTGACAAATCCGACGAGCAGGTACCCCACTCTCTACATTTCCACACCGCACCATCGTGAGGAATTTTTGAATCCACTGATATAACGTGTATCAGCCTCTCTACATGGCGGGTGTTTAGTGGAACTAGGATTCGAACCTATGGCTCGACAGAAACAATGCCGATCTTTAGTTGACCCGCTCATCTACCAAGGCCACCAAAAAAATTCAGAATTTTTTTCTTCGGAATCGACAAAGATTTTAACATATATTAAAATCAATTAAAAATTTTGCCTTAAGGTATTCGACTACTTGTAAAAAGTAGATAGACGGAATTTTTTGTTGTTTTTAGGTTTATTTAATAAAGTTTAAGAAAAATATGCCAAAATTAAGAAGAGAAATAGAAATTATTACCACTAAAATGGAAAAAATTGGTAAAAATTTACAAAAAATAACATAAATGCTGCCCATTCTTTACCAAAAGTTTATGAACAAATTTTCAATTATGATGAGTTGCTATGTTATTCATTTTTGAAAAGACCTTCAGAATAAGAGATATTTTAATTTTTACAAAAACTAGAGCACTTTATCTTAGTTATTATATGAAATCGCTTAAAAAACAGTGATTATATTAACATAAGGGACTGTAAATTTTGTAATAAAATAGTGATTGGTAAATCTGGCGTTTAAAACATTTTTATTATTATAAGGAGCATAAAAAAAATTTCAATTAATTATTTTCAAAACTTTTTTAGCTGTCATGGTCGTTGAGCATCTTTAAAAAAACACATTTCGAGTAAAACATGTTTTAAAGTATGACATATATATATCTTGTTTAAAGTAATGGCATCTGCTTTTACTAAAACATTTGTAGTTTTTGTTCTAGTGAACGGAAAATAATAAACTTGGTATTTTTATAAATCTAATAAGATGCCTATAAAATTAAACCATAAAAAATTGTCAATTTTTGGCAAAATTCACAATTTTAAGGTAGTCGGATACCTTAATTGCTTACAGTAGGAATATGAAAGTTTTAACTTAATCCATGTTTTTTAAAAAAATAATTGTATATATTCAATTTAATTGTTTGTTAATTTTCTGTTTGCTTTAATTTAAATATCAAACCAAATTATAATTGTATGTTTTACTTTCACATTTATTTTAATTTAAATACCTCGTTGCCTATTTTATTTATCGTCTATTTTGATTGATTAGTTTGTCATCGTTGGCATATATAGTTTTATTTTTTTATTAATTCTAGAGCACTTTTTTATATCGGAGGTTCGTTAAAGCTTTCGTTTAGTTTCGATTAAACATTGTTGTATATTATTACGACTTCATCTTCTTGAGCATGTCTCAAAAATTATTCAATGTCAAGAGTCAGAGCTGCGTCATGGCTCTTTTGTGTACGAAAGAGTGATAGATGAGAATTTTAAGATTCTTAATTTGACTTTTATTTTGGCGTATTTGAGGACCAAGAGATGCACAGAATTCTCAATGCTTTATATTTCTTTATTTGTTCTTTCCATTAACTACAAATCTCAGCATAACACTAAATCTACGTCTATATAATGTATCATTTGAGCTCGCATTGGTCAGAATCTAATAACATACATGCGGTTCTGGAGTCGATGGGTTCAGGATGACCACACTGAACGTCGCACAGGACTCAAGAGCCTACCGTGACGAACACATGAGGATGAACATCTCTTCAGGCCAACTTTACAATACCATACATCCCCATCAAGTACCCTGAGCCAGGAAGGCCTTGTTTGCAACATGGGAAATATTCACACGGACGATGTAACAATGTCAGGAGTAGAAGGTAACATCTGCACGGCGACCATTATTATGGCTTCTCTGGGCATTGCAAAAGAGCTTGACGACAGTGGTGCCCCCCACAGCAAGACTGGATACAAAAGTGGCACTACATCGCTTTTTAGTTAAGTCCCGGTTCTGCGAGCAGCATCATGATGGACATATCTGTGTCTGGAAACATCGAGAAGAACGCACTTAGCATACTTCCGTAATATCGTCATACGGGCCCTATACCAGGTGTAAGGGCACAGCGATAGCGAATGAGGACACGATACGAACACTTGTCGCATGCATTGTCAGTAATCTGAACAGCCAGCGTTACATTAATTAGATCTTAAGGCCGGTACTTCTGCTCCATCTTCAAGACTATGGAGACATTATCTTCCAAAAAGATAAAGCAAAATTGCATCTTGGTCTTCGTGTCCCGACGCAGAGGGTTTAGTTGTTACTCTGGCCAACTTTCTCCCCAGATCTCTCACCAATCTCTGAAGCTCATGGCCTGATTGGTCATGGGCTTCAGAGAGACGGATCAGCAACCGATCTCCAGTGACCACGATTAATAAAATATGGCAAAGACTTGAAACAGCATGGAATAATTTGCCCGTATCTACCATCTGTATCCATCATCTGTCTAATTGCCTAACTGGGTAAGAGCCGTTTTAGCTGCTACACGTGGCAGCTGTATGTACTTATTTCGGAACTTGTATATGTATTTCATTGGTGCATGTAAAGTTAATTAAAAAAAAGAAAATGTCCAATTCTCATGTTTTTTGTGATTATGACATCCGAGAAATGGTCGCGAACTCGGGGCCAGCATTTTGTCTGTTTAGTGGTAGGTTTGAGTCCGGGTGCCTTAGTGAGAAAGAGCCTATTTACGTTAAATGCATTGAAGCTCAAAGTCCTCACGTTTACGTGGTAAGAAAATTCGGTGAATGGATTTAAGCATTCTTGTAGCGGCCCGAAGGTCGCAGGTGTAAGAGGGTTCGAGAAAGAAGCAGACATGATTTTAAAGATAGTTGCTATTATTCTATCTTCAACACTTTATGAAATATATAATTTTATAACTTAACTATGGAAGCAATCTGAAATCCTAACTGGGTATACTTGATATTGAAAGCTATTATATGGAATTGAAGGTATTTGTTATGATACTTTTCGAAACCTGATAGTTCGGTCAGTTCCAGAGTTGATTACTTCCACAATTCCTGGTGGATTTTACGTCGACAATTAATCTCAAGACGAGCTACCACACAATCACTGTTCACCTTTTCTAATTTTAGATTTCACGCTTAACGATCAACGATTAACCGTTAACTTCACATTTCCACTGTCAGGTTTTAAGTAGTAGTTACATTAGCATAAAATTAAGTCATCTCTACGAGAAGTGGTTTTTAAACTAAAATCACAGTAAAGAATAATTTCCCCAAGAGGATTATTAGAAGAACCCGAATAGTTTCTATCTCTTCCACCTCGTCATTTGATCGGGATTCAAAATTATGTTGCTGTCGCTAATTGCCTTTGTATTGCTGCATAGAGCGACGTCAATATATAAGCAATGAATCAATAAATCTCATATTTTTGAATTCTAAAATACATATTTTGGTAATTTACTAAATATTAAAATATTTTTTGATCTTTTTTTGCTGTGTGTTCCATAAAACCGTAAACCATTAAACTATTCATTAAAAAAAAAATTGAAGTTATGTTGTAGTTTATTGATGTATATATTGCTTAGTCAAATATGACGCAGAATTATCCAAATCTTTAATGTAAAGTAGCAGAACTTCAGTAGAAATCTGTAAAAATTTTTTTTTCCAATCTGTACTAAAGAGTTTCCTCAATTTTTCCTGGAATTACCCAGTAAGACTGTTATTTATGAGGGCAGGCCGCGTCGTATAGAATTTATAGAACGTCTAACAGCCCCATTTTACTTCCCTTTCAATCGTTTGGAAGTGTTTTAAGAGGGAGGAGGCTTTTAAAAGGTCGGCGACGGCAGCGATTTCGACAAACGATAGCGCGGAGTTTTTTATGCGATACTTTCACAAACTAAACGATTTTTTAAGTTGTATAAAGTTCACAATTTGAAGATAACTTCTTTCACAAAAGAAAGTTTTTTGTTTGGGAGAAGTATATTATTAATTATTAATTAATTTTTAATTTTGCAATGTTTTTTGAGTTTTGATATTCTTGCTCAAATGTAGAGGGTAAAGAATTACCTTTATTTACCTTAAATTAAATGGTTTGCCCGTACACCATACGGGCTACCAAAAGCTAGCCACAAACAGTTTGCCCGTGCGCTGTATGGGCTATTTTCTTCTTTCTGTCTTTGATTTCCACTTGTTTTAAATCTTAGTGCTAATGTTTTTAAGAGATGAAATTGTCCACGGTCTGTAATACTTCTCTCATCCGGGATTTTCTTTGCGGTGAAGGCGAGAAATTTTCATTGAAGGCAGGAATTTAGATTCTTGAAAATATCCGATTAAGAACAAATATTAACAAGGCAATATGTGATTTGTTGCTTCAGAAGAAATGAAAATGGAAATATAATCCAAAAAAGTCGATATTATCTCTGTCTCCATTACAATGTAAGACAATTACACCATGCTTCAAATTGTTTGTACGTATATAATTGCACACATACACACACACACACACACACACACACACACACACACAACACACACACACACACACACACACACACACCACACACACACACACACACCACACACACACACACACACACACACACACACACACCACACACACACACACACACACACACACACACACACGCCTATGAAATAAATTTTGTTTGTCGGAAAAAAATTAGCATCTTTTTTCCATAATTTTTTCTCCATCCAGAATTAATGACAGAAAACGTTCAGAAATGTGTTTCAAAACTTCAACTACTTATTTTGACTCGACTTTAGCCTCGAAATTTAAATAGAGTTAATAAAGTATACAGGGTGTCCAGCCTTAATGTGACCCAATAGCTAATTCCCGAACCGTTCGGTTTAGATATGCACTTCCAATTTAAAAAATGTTTTAAAACAGCTAAAGAATGTTTTTACGTGCTTTTCGAACCAAAAAACCCATTTAGAAAAAATTACAAAAATTAATTTTTTATACGGTCCCCAGGTCCTATCACTTATATTTAGAAAAAGATGCAGTACACAAAAACAGAGTAAACACAAAAAGTTTCATTTTATTACGATAAAAACTGGCCGAGTTATGCCTACATAAATTTGAAGCATCTGAGTATCTCAGGAAAGAGGGTCGTATATAAAGTGAGTTTAGAGCACAGTAATTCATTATTTACAAAAAGAGCAAAAAAAAAAAAAAAATCATTGAAGAATTAAAACATCGTAGTAAACATCATAGATTGACAGTTTGTATTGCGGTATGGCAAACAATAAAAACTAAATTAAAGAAATACAACTTGTACTGAAAAGATTAAAACACCTTGTTTTAACAAATAGCAGCAAAATAATACAGGATTTGACGTTCAAATTATAGCATAATGTGGAATGATGCGCCAATCATGAATCAAGGGTTTTATTATATCAGAATGACCAAATTAACTTAAATAATGGTGATGGCACGAGACAGGGAATACGTCTATTGCAACTCCCAGTTTTACACAAGCGCTGAACAGCACGAGCAATTGTGCAATAAAATGGATGTCTTCGAATGGGAAACTAAATGGCATAAAGTCTTGCCGCCTCTCTCTTATTTCGATTACACTGTCCATGAAACAGTACCGTTTCGAAGTTTCTTCATTTGTATACATCTCGTTTTCCCCTACTATAATTCGTAATATTAGAATACGACTGTATGCAATTGCAAGCGACTACACAACAGATTTTTAACGTTCGTCATGATCAGCAAAAACACAGCAAATCAGACTGAAGCCATAGCATATAAGACTATTTTTTGGAACTCCTATTGAAATGTTTTCTTCGTCCAAAATATTTTTATTTTTCTACGTTTTACACATACACAGAATAAATTTTATTTCATAAGTATTCAATTATTGTATTATTAACGTATGCTTTTAAATTTAAAAACGATTTACATAAGAGTGACGTGCAAGAGCAAAAGTTTCCTAGCAGAGTTCCAACTAATTTCACTTTGGAGACGACCCCTTACTAGCTTCTTGAAAATAGCCTAGAAAATGCATATAAAGTAAGATTTTCAAAGTTCCATAACTCGGCCAGTTTTTATCGTAATAAAATGAAACTTTTTGTGTTTACTTTGTTTTTGTGTACTGCATCTTTTTCTAAATATAAGTGATAGGACCTGGGGACCGTATAAAAATTAATTTTTGTAAATGGGTTTTTTTGGTTCGAAAAGCACGTAAAAACATTCCTTACCTGTTTTAAAACATTTTTCAAATTGGAAGTGCATATCTAAACCGAACGGTTCGGGAATTAGCTGTTGGGTCACATTAAGGCTGGACATTAAGGCTGGTATTTGAGATTTATATAAGAAAATTAAATGTGTGTGAAAATATCAAATTTGGTTTGTGGCATATCGCAAAAAGTACTGCTCATAATTTTATAATATAGTTTTTTTATGTAATATGGATCATGATCATTTTAAGTTCTGAAAAGTTTTGCTCATAAGTTCGCGTCCGAAGGCTTAAATCATGACATAATCTGCCAATTACCGGTAACTAAGTGTCATTCATATCAGAGGACTCTAGAGGATTATAAGTATACCAAAAAGTTCGCTCTGAATACTGTATTTTAGGTACGTAATTACTGTGAATGTGTTTTCTTAAAGTTAGAGGAATTTCTGCATTTCTGAAAAATATATTTTAGATAGAAAAGGACTAATTTTTCTTTCCTGATATAAAAGAAGCCTTTGATTAAGAACATTTATTATTGTACTAGCCGTGTGTGCTATCCACCCGTTTCGCTGGATATTGTATGATTATATTTTATTTCTAAGTTATTGATATTTAAATTCTAGAATTAATAGTTCATTTGTATCGAAAAACATTCCAATAGCCCGCGCCTCTTTATTCAAAAAGGACAGGGTTTGAATTTCTAAAACGGAAATGTAGTTATCTGTTACGCTCCCGAAACCCTCCCTTCACAGTTGATTTCTGCTCCCTTGAGAACCGATGTAGCAAAACCGGGTTTAGAGTGAGTGAATATTAATGTCGCACTGTTCAACTACACGAGGGATTCCTGCGACGGGCCTCGTTATTTTGAACCACGGTCAAGTGACGAGGATGACAACTGAGCTGGTACCCTCTCTTCTAACTATCACACCACACCAACGGGAGGATGTTTGAGCTCTCGACAGATTTAACGAGCATCGCTCCCCTATACGGCGGGTCTTCAGGGGTACGAACTCATGAAACGCCAGCCACGAATCTGTTACCTTCCCCACTAGGCTGCCATGGCCTCAAACCGGGTTAAGAAGATCTTACATAATAAAAGAAACATCAGATTTCAACTCTCTATGTCTAATATATAATTGCCCTTTAACTCCCCCTCCTTCCGGGAGAGGATTAACTTAAAAGCCGTTCTTAGCGGAGCTCAACTGAATAAAAGAAACATGCTTACAAGATTTTATGTCAGTAGGTAGAATAGTTCAAAACCTCTGGAATTTTTATCTATAACGCTCCGTTGACCTTCCTTTCCCCAAGGGAGTCGATTTTTGCGATAACTTTTCTTAGTGGATCTCTCTACTCAATAAATGAAATATTATTACCAAATTTCAATCCATTGCTAATAGTTCGGGAGATATCGGGTGAGTAAGTGAGCCGCTTTTTTCCTTTGTATACAATATATATTTAAAAGGTTTTAGTTAAAATTTGTAAAATTAATGCAAAAGAAAGGAAAATGCAAAAACAGTTTCTTATACCCTTACATAAATCTTTTAGATCAATGTTTCAGTATGTTGCTTTGTTTCTATATTTGTTTTCGGTATCTGGCAACGATAATTTGTTGTAAAGTTAATGTAAAGGCGAAGCAGATACGAAAAATCTTATATACCTTCATATAAATAATTTAGATTATTGTTTTAGTAATGCTGCTTTATTTCTATATTTGTATTTGGTGTATGGCAATGATAATTTGTGTTTTATATTACCAAGTATTTGTGTCTTGCATTATATCGTTTGTGTTTTATATTATTGCGTATATTTGTATCGTATATTATCGTTTGTGTTTTATATTGTCGTATATTTTTGATTTATATTATAGTTTGGTCTTATTATTTCTTACCGCATGATTACATTCCATTTGTACGTGACATGAGAGTTGTTCGTCTTCCATCCTTAGCCTAGTTTTTTCTTGAACTTTCTTTTCTTAGAAATAATATTTGGGGAGTCCTTGGCGTTATTCAGCCTTAAAAATTTATATATAATGCAATAATAGAAGTCTGCAGTATTTACCCCCATTACTGGAATTCAGATAGCAATGATTTACAAGGAAGATTTATTATTATTCCTCCTGTTTTTTTGCTCATTAAAGTTTATTCTGAAACACTTATATAATTTTTGTGGCTTATAATTAATTCTTACCAAATGATTTTGTGGCTTGTAATTTAGATTTTGTAACTCATCTATCCACGAACCTGTACTTAACTTCTTGGGGTAAATTTATTTCTTTTTAACTGTTGTCCTACTGAAAACTTTCTCTGGAAGAAGACGATTTATTCAAATGATTGGTTGTATTTAAGCATTGACTTTTAGATACGCGAAGTTAGTTGAGAGTAGTCGGGAGTTAGTCTACGAGTAATTTCTGGATGAACGAATATTGCTAATGACGATTAAGTCATAAGATAAAGATTAATAATAGCGAATGGAGGTCGTACAGCTAATAACAGAATTACAGTGAATTAGACTGTAGCCGTCCAAAGTGTTCTAAGAGTAAGTGAATTAGATTATACTCATTATGTATCCTTTTTGCCGTGTGATTGCTCTTATACTTAGTAGTGGTGTGCATTTCCTACCCTGAGTTGTTTTCAATTTATTTTAGGGAAATAATCAATTATAATTTGAACTGATTATGGCTGATTTTTATTCGAATCCTCAAACATTAATAACCGCTACGCGAGCAAGGTTATTACAATTTTACCAATTGTTTGCAGCCAATGTCAAATTTTTGAGATAAATTTTGTCACAATGCACACAAATACAAAATTCTAAAGTTTATTTTGTATTTATTTAGTAGAATTTAAAGATTTATGTATGATACAGTCTGTGAAATCCTACATTTAAGTAGAAAATGAACAGTTATAGTTTATTTTTCGGTTTACACAATGTATTTTTCCCCAGAGAAACATGCAAAAAGAATAAAATATCTTGGAATTTACCAAGAAAAGTAGATAATATTGAATGAATAATAAATTTAACGGGATTCATATTCAGTCCTCAGATAAGATGAGCGCTGTGAGAACGAGCCATTCTGTCATGTTGTTGTTGTTGTGTCCTTCCCGCAGGGAAGGAATGAAAGCTGCCATTGTCTGTGAGACAGATTAAACTTCTTAACGATAGATGGCGACACCACCTAACTGAATGGAACTGAAGGGGAGGGAAATATTCTCCAGCCCCCTGCACTCGTGGTTTCTGCTGCGACCGCCCACAAGACTTTCGGACCCACTGATTTAACGAGCACGTACTCCGTCTATACTCGGTGGTATTTAGTGGCATTGTGCATCGAACCCAGGCCCACCGTTCCGATGCCCGATGCCACTAAATACCACCGAGTATAGACGGAGTACGTGCTCGTTAATGTCATTCTGTCATGTACATGGAAGAAATGTTGCAGTATTCTAAGGGTTCGGCTGAGTACGGGAAAAAGTTCGGGAAAACTTTATGAATAAGAATTTTGCACCTTTTTCTGAAAAAAGAATTTGAATCTTAGAACGGACTGAAAATAGCTATTCAAGAACGATAACCTAAATCACAATAGGTTGATGAAGTATTGTAAAAAAGTGCGAGCATAGATCAGGTCTCCGCAAACATAAAAAAACTGAGACATCTCCAGTGAATGAATTGTGGATGGAAAAAGTAAAGAGTTTGGTTGTTCGTAGGACATATTAAAGCATCTATCCTTGAAATGGCACTGCCGTTAGTCTAATCAACAGAAGAATTCAAACCATCACAACTCTGGGTGGATGGATTTCTTCAGCACTGTGAACGATATTTATAGGGGCGTGGGAACTTCCTGTTTGGAAAATGCAATAAAACACATTACATGTTTCAATTGACTTAATTGTTATTTTCCGTCTACCACACAACATTGTAACTTTGAATTTACACAGTTTTAAACACAATGTCTGTTGAATATTGCCCTCCATTATCAATACACTGATACAGTCGATTTCGAAAACCTTGAGTCATTTTTACAAGCATATCGACCGTGATAGTGTCAATTTTGGCCTGGATGTTGTTTCATTGGTCTTCCAGGGTCTTGGAAGATCTTCGGATCTTTGCAAACCAGGGACTTGAGATAAGTACTCTGAAAGTAATCAGGAGGGGATAAATCAGGTGAGTGCGCAGGTCAGTTTACGTCTCTTCGCAAGGAGATCAGTCATTTGGGGAAAACTGCTCTTAAAATTCCCACGTAAACCCTGGAAGTGTGGGCTGTGGCATCATCTTGTTGTAACCACACGTTGTCAAGATCCCTTTCTTGGAGAGAGAGAACGGGTAAGAAGAATTGTTGGAACAATGTCACATACCGGTCTGAATTGACACACGAACTGGTTCCACATCTTCAGGTGTTCTATTGGTCTTCTGAGGTCCTTTCCTTTCTTTGGAGACATTCTCCGTTGCTCCGAAGGCATCCATCCATATTAAAACACATTGCCAATCAGGAGGAACACGGCTTCATGGAACATATCAAAGTGACGTTAAAAGGCACGTTGCCCTGCAACCACCAACCGACTGTTAGAAAAATATGCCTCCACGGCAAATGTGCTTTGCTGCCTCAATCACAAAATGTATGAGATTGAGACGGGTGGGAAAAACACAAATATCCCACTCCACTCCTTCCACAAAACCCCTTGCCCACGACCCTCCCCTCCCTATGAACATCACTGCAACATGTTCAAAACAGGAAGTTTCCGCGCCTCGCCCTATATATGTACACACACACACTTCTGGCGGCTATTAAAATTGCAACACCAGGTAGGAACGATCTAACTAACGTCAAAATTATATGAATAGAAGAACAAGTTAAGAGGATATGCAAATTATAAGTATTTCAGCGCATTTAGATGATGCAGAAGGGAGAAACGACATCTGAAGTACTGCATAAAAGACAATTTGTTTAGTGGATTTCTCATTCAGAAAGCGCTTTGTGAGGTCGGAGTTTGCTGAGAATACTGTATTACGTTTCGAATAAAAAGAAAAAATTGCTTACCAGCAAGTGTCAAAATTTTATAGAGGCAGTCATTGCCTATCGAGAGTGTGGATTATCGTTCCGGGATATTGTCCGTCGCACTGGTCAAAATCCAACCACTGTCATGTAAATATGGAATCAATGGGTTGCTGAGGGTCATACTAAACGGCATGCATGATCTTCATGACCTCTTATGACTAACACTTGAGAGGATGGATATATTGAAAAGTCGGCCTTGCAAAATCGCACAACCACATCACGGACCATTAGTCCGGAAATGGGCATGTTTGCAGCGCATCCAGTATCTGTTCGTGCGGTGCAACGACGTTTGCAGCAGCGGGGGCTGTCCACGCGGCGATCTTTACTTCGACATTCCTTGAAAATGCAGCATAGAAACAGACGACGACTCTGGTGTGATAATCAGCAAAACTGGATACAAGAGTGGAACAATATCATTTTTTCAGACGAATCCCGGTTCTGCGTGCAGTATTCTGATGGACGTATAAGGCCCCTGCACTTGGAGTGATGGTTTGGGCAGCCATTGGGTACACGACCCCCACACACGTCTCCAGTTCAGATCAACTGTAACTCGAACGTAGATCTGTTTATTTTTGACATCTTATGCTTATGGGTTGTACCCTATCTTCGAAGCCCGCCAAACGCCCTCTACCAACAAGATAAGGCTTGACCGCCTATTGCACGTCATGTTCTGACCTTCCTAGATGCACAGAATACTCGATTGTTCGACAGTGCATGATCTACAATCCTGTCAAACATTGAAAACATCTGGTCATAGGTTGCTGAGAGACTAGCCCACCACCTCTATACAGCTAATAAGGTTGATGAAGTGTGGCATGGACTTGAAGCAGCATGGAATGAGTTGCCCGTTTTTGTGATTCAAGCCCAGTTCGACTCCATGCCTATCCGGTTAAGAAACGTTTTAGCATCCAGGGTTGTCAGCTGTTTTTGTCAGGGTTGTCAGCCCCCCTGTGTAAGCCTCAGAAGTGTTGCAAATGTTATCTTTTTTGTCCTCATGCCATACTGTTTACGTGCAATCAATATGCTTATAAGTTTTTGGTATTTGCTTTCCTCCATGGTGTTGCAATTATTATATGGCTAGGTATATATCTATATAGAAAAAAGGGATGTTTGTGTATATGGCCTCACTTCATTCTAACATCTTTCAACCGATTACTATGAAAACTGGCATGTAGATGGTTTTTTTTGGGGGGGGGTTGTGCTATCCTCTTTGTTGCAGCTCTTTACCAGGTGGCATTACAGCATATCAAATTCTGCACCGTACAATCAATCGCCAAGTTGCCAACGTGGTCGCCAAAAATGATGTTCCTATCACCAATATTTCGCTATGTTTCCATTAAATCGCCATTATAATGTAAGGACGGCGTTGCTTGCGAATATTACAATTTTAACACAAAATAAATACAGCAGAAAGTACTATTAACGTAATATACATCCTATATAAATTATTTACACTGTTTTAAGCGTTCATTACACAAAATTTGAAACAACATGTTACTTTTGCTAAGTAGAGATCAACTTAGGAAGGAGTTTTCAAAAATTTACCCACAAGGTTACGGGGTGTTATAAGTAATCCTTCTTATCAGCTATTAGATCCGCAGACTTGAAATTTAACAAATATGATTTTTTTTTGTTCAGCAGAGGTATGCAAAACGTTTTTTTTTGTTGCATTTGCAATTCACGTTCAATTAATTCATTAAAAATATCTCGATCCTTCAATCTGTATTGTTTAATTTTTCAATGCACCCGTTCGACGAATGAGTATACCAGCTAGTATATATATATATAGAGAGAGAGAGAGAGAGCGTATTATGTTCCTGTCATCAGAGGTCCAGAAACAAAATTTCTCGTCGTCTTTTGTACATCGGATCTACTACTATTTCTAATATGAAACCTATTCCCTTTCATAACTGCTCGCACTGATACTTCCAGACATAGAAATAATTTCATATGCAAATTTTCAATTATTTTCAAGCGCGGTTTGTACTTATATGTAAAATTTAGGCACACCCACTTCAATGAATTTTGCCCTCACATTTGAGTCGCACTGAATCTCCATTTACATATGGCTGGGTATTGAGACTATATTTATTAAGAAAATCGAAGAAAACAATCAATATTCGTCTTCCAAAGAATTAAAGTCTTTAAATCTTGTTTGAAATTCACTTCTAACAATAAGATTTGAATTTTTTTCTGGATATTTTTCATACGATACAGTGTCATCTAACGATTTATTCTTGTTTCATCATTGCAAAGATTATATATTATTGTGCGTCAACAATATATTGGCTGGACCACAAAAACGTTCGTTGCGGCCCACATGCGGCTCACGGCCGACGAGTATGACACCCCTGGTATTCAGAATATTGAATATTTCTTCAGAAAGTTGTTGCAGCCAATTTACCATTTACTTCAAATGACTCTATATTTTCTTAATTGTTCCAGTTTTAGATTCTTGGTGATTTTTCTAATATTTGGCTTCTATTTGTTTTGGGATTTATTAGTTAACCAGTTTGATATATATATATGTGTGTGTGTGTGTGCAAGTGTGTAATTTCTCATGATTCTTATGTGATCGGCTAAGCTTCTCGTATATTGTCCCGCTAAAAAGATCTCAATAACTGACAAAAAAAAACCCTTTTTTTCTAACAATTCAAAATTTGATAATTTTCAAGCTTAAATATTTGTGCCAATAAAACAGTTGCTGCTTGTATCTAGATAAAAAATTTAAATTAATTTTTTTGAATATTTCCATTTTTTTATATAAAAGACAACAACATCAAAAGAAAATCTTTACTTTAAAAGAGGGATCATTTTTCACGTGAGAAATTTTTGTTGAAGGAAAAACTATATAATCTGCTCTTAATAAGATATAATAATAATAATAATAATAATAATAATAATAATAAAAGTTTAAATGAAACAAAAAATAGTAAAAGAAAAAAAAACATTTCTCCTTCATTTTTAAAATATTTTACAAAATTCTCTTACCACCATCACTAATTAAAAAACTTTTCAAATGTAAAACGCTGATTTTCTTTATTGGGTTTTTATTTTTATTAAATTTTTAAAAACAACAAGCTATATTGAATGAAATAATGGCAAAAGTAGAAGTTTATGAATGCAGGAGTTTTTTTTTATTACATGCCAGAGTTAAATTTGATTAACATTAAAATATGAATAAAAAGAAGTACTAAGAGTTTGGTTCGATGTAAAGATAATATCTTAAAGAAAAAATCATTTGAAAAGAAACAATTACTTTTACTGAATATTTAATCAGCTTTTCATGCAAACGTGTACGCTTATAAGAACAACTGATTCAAAATAAAGTAAAAATTCTGTCTTGTACATAGATAATTTATATTTTGACCCTTCAAAATGACATAAATAATTAATGAAAAAAATTTATATAAAAATACTTTAAACTAAAAATTTACATCAGTTATTGTTATATATATATATTTAGTTATAAATGACTGACATTATAAGTTTTTTTGTCATTCTTCTTTAATTTTTATAAATATTGAGTCATTTTACATTAATATTATTGATTTTTTGTCTGTTTTGATTTATTGCTTTTGTTTCGTGGTATGCTGGTTTGGCTCTCTGTCTGTTTTTTGTATCATATGTTTTCTTTGTATATTCTTTGAAAGTGATTCATATGCACTATTGATCCTTGCTATTTCAAGGAACTTTGTGCTTATTATGCTTGTACTGTAAGTACTTCATGTTTATGCATTGGATCCTTTGATGAATCATTCGCTTTTCAAAGAAATAGTGATTCATCCATCTTTCTCACGAAAAAAGAGGAGAAAAGCGACACCCACACATAATCACTCATCACGAGGTCTCGGGAACGGTTAGATCTACAGACTTGAAATTTGACAGGTATGTTACTTTTGTTAAATAGAGATCCATTGAGAAAGAATTTTACAAAAATTGACTCTTAAGGACTCTTGCGGAGGCGTTATACAACTTCTGGCAATAAATTTTGGTGAATTAAATCAGAACTGCCGATATGGCAACTCTGGCGAAACGTAACGCTGCACATGTGTAGCGGCAGGTGTTAACCATCTGTACTAGCGTTGTACAGTTGAGCATCATTTGTGTTCTGTGCAAGATATTTTTCACAAAGTGCTTGTTTGTAGTGCGTTGGTTCTTAATTAAAAACAGGAAAATGAAAGGACAAAAGATAAATTTAAAGTTTTGTTTTCAGCTTGGCAAGGCACCGACAAAAACTTATTCGACGCTGGTACGTGTTTATGAAGATCAAGCACTGTCCATGAAGTGTGTGTACGAGTGGTTCGTTTGTTTTCAAGAAGGCTAGGAAATTGTTTCTGACAACCCTCTTATCGAAAGACCGATAACCTCCGTCAGAGACGAAAATATTGAGAAAGTGAGTAAATTAATCACGAAAGATCGTCTATTAAATATGTGCATGATACCTGGATGATAAATACTGCAAGGTGCATTGAAATTTTGACCCGTATCATGAAACGTCTACGCAGGATATAACCCCAGTAACAGTACGCACAAGAAGGTTCATGCTTTTTTGTCCAGAACAATGCTTGCCGTCACTTAGCGAATATCGTCAAACAGTTCCTGGAAAAAAAGAGGGTAGTACAAATAGAACATCCACCAGAGTCTCTTCAGATTTTAATCCTCCAGAATTCTTCCTTTTCCCAGACTCATAGTCGCTTTGAAAGGAAAGGATTTGATGATATTTCTTACATTCAACGAAACGTGACGAAGGTTTTGAGCTCCATCCCAAAAGAAGACTTTTTGCAAAGTCTCCAGGACATGTATAGCAGATCTCAGAGGTGAATAGTTATGGGAGGTGACTATTTGGAAGGACAGAAAGGTAACTTTCAATATTTCACCTACGTTAATGTTACAGAACTATTCAACAATCTGTATTGTCAGAGGTTGTAGATACAAAAAATTCCATTTTTTTAAAACTTATACACCTGCAGATTTTAAAACGGTAAAGATGTTTATTTTGTTGAGTAAACATCCGCTAAGAAGAGTTTCTGCGGCAATCGACTATCAAGGAAGGAGGGAATGCAGGGCCGTAAAAGACAAATATATATTTCTGTATTAGAAATTCAAGACCTTTTAAAGAAAGATGCGAATGCTATAAGTATGTTTTTGAATACAATCCAAAAATTAATTGTAGGTCTTAGAAACTAGTTACTTAATATATATATTTATTATAGTAAGTAATATATATATTAAGTTGAACTATACAATATATATTGTCATAAAATATCATGAAATACCAGAAAATCGGTGGGTAACGGCTAGTGTAAAAATCATTAAGGAAAAAGAACAGCTAGAAAAAAAGCATTTAAATAGTAGTTGTGGCCCAATTAAAAATGATTAATACGAAATTGTATTTTGTGACAAATTGTGTTTTTATTTGTTCTTCTCTCTTGTTTTTGTACTCACTATGCTTTTATATTGGAGATATCTGTTATGCTCTTTATCTTTGCAAGCAAATTTGAATGTAATACATTTTTTTCTTTCCCTGTATTTTTATTGAACAGTATTTGCTTTGTATGTTTAACGTACATTTAAGCTTTGTGAATTGTATATTTCTTGAACTATGTAATTAATGTTTAAACAAGTAGTTACATCGTTCATTCTTCTGAAAAAAAAACGCAAAGAAAGGTTAAGTACGGGGGGTAGTTGTTTTTCGAGAGGCCGGTTTTAGCTCTAAACCAGTGATTCCCAAACTGATCTATATCAACCCTCAGGGATCTATGTCAGTGGAAAAATAATCTTGGGGTTTATTAGATGTGTAAATGGGGAATATGAAAGTGGTCCTCATTAAACCAGATCACAGAAACCAGATTTTATCTATTTAACAGATTCATTTACAAAATTTAATGAAGTTAATTTGCAGTTAAAAGGTGACAGCATAAATTTTATTGAAACAAGAACCATCATCTCAGTGTTTCCTGCAAGAGCTAAGCTAAAGAAATATAATATTGGATGTCGAAAATCTTCCCGGTTTCTCAATTGGCCACAGACAATTTGCCAGGATTATGACGTTTTAACCTACGTTCAACATTTAAATGCCTTTTATTCAGATTTTGAAACTAAGTTTGAGGATGTTTTGACTATGGTAATTACCATGGCGGGCAATGAATTCATATGGTCACATTGAAAAAATAAAAGAAGTAATAAATAAATAAAATGTCATACTACAAAAGGAACTGATCGGAATAGGCAGTAACAGAGATCTAAAAAGTATTTAGAAATGGATGTCGTGCAATTTCAGCTTTAAAAAGACATATCTGTTATTTATCACTGATCATGGAGTATTTTGAAAACGTTTTTAATTGCCTAGTGAGAGGAAGTTTCAGCTTGGCTGTCAAACTTCAAAATAAAAGAAAGAAAAAACAAAAAAAAAAAGACTGGACACTACTAACCGAAAAGATTTAAGGTTTAAACCTGATAAGATTGATGCCAAATGTCGAAATTTTGTTATTGAAGCAACAGATTCATCCCTCCTATAATAACATTTGTTTGTTATTTTATGTATTAATTAAGCTTTAGTTTAATTAACATGTGTTTTTTAAATTTTAAGCACTATATTTCATTACAGTTGGAAATTTAAATCTTTTAAAGTAAGCAGCTCTACACCAGCTGTCAAAAAGACATTTAAGTTGATAAATTTGCAAAAATTTAATAATAGGTAAGCAGTGGTCTACCCAAACCGAAAAACATGGAAAGGTCTATAAGACAAAAAGTTTTGGAGCCTCGGTAAATTCAAAATTTAACTATTTAGGGGACTTCGATCCCCCTGATTACTTTGTCCTTTTGTCTTACAGGACGTACTAATAATTGAAAAAGTTTGAAGATAAAAAATGCAAGTATTTTTGCCATCTAATTTCGCAATGTTGCTCCGTTGAGAAATCAAATAGAGATATCGCCATCTTTAATTTTTATAGATCTCCTGGCGTAATCACAGATTAGTGATCCTCTTGGAGATAAATGATGGAATACTTGCTTTTTTGGTCACCAACACAAAGAATCGTGTCCATTACCGATTTGTATTTACGAGAAAAACACACGATATACATCCACACCGATATTCATCAACAGCGTCACCCCACACGAGAAATATACCGACCCTTGTCACAACAAAAGCATTAGGATAACAAATGACAAGGCGTTCTAATAACACACCGTCTCCAGTGTTCGATGTTTTCGGATTGGGAATATACACCAACATAAACATGATCAATCCCATTCTGGAGATACAGATTTCTTTTCTTTTTCCGGGATGGAGGTTCTTTTGAAATCCTCTCCTTGATGGATTGTGAAAGGTTCCATGTGCTCGCACGCGGTGTGTATGTTGTCATTCCCTCCACGTGCACATGTTCATTCTGCGAAGTAAACCAAACGATTCGTCTTTGTTAATCGATTCAAGCCGCCTCGCGGTTGACAGGTTAAACACACGTTTGCCCAACTTTTGTTTCAACCTGTCTCGATCTATTTTGCCATCGAAAGTAGCGGAAAATTGGATATTTTTGGACATCCCCGGGGATGAAAGAAAACGTCAGAGGGATGACCTAATCTGTTATCTCCGCCGAGATTTTCCGTGGGGGATAAAAATTTCCGTGCTGGGAGTGTGACGAATTGCGTAGAGGTAGAATTTCGAATGTTCTTTTCATTTTGGATTCCATTTTGTTTACTATTGAATTAAAAAAAAAATCTTTGTATTTCAAAACTTTTCTCGACAGGTGATTCGTCTTAGATCAGGGGTGAAGAACCTGTGTGGTCTTGAATACCGTATTAAAACATTCAAAATTTAGTAAATCCTCCATTAAAATTTTGGATATTGAGAAAAAGCAACGAAAAAAGGTTACTAAGTTGCTTTGAGTTGGTTTAAAAGGTCTGTGTGAATACATATCGTTTCTTATATTACACAAAAATATCTATAAATGTAAAAATGTTTATATTTCTTTTATATATAACGTATCCAATTCAACAGTAAAGCAATTCTACGCTATGGTGAGCTATTATTATGAAGTTCGACCTAACATGATTTGTATTATTATTGTCCTTCTTGTAATTTTGCATTTGTTTCACTTGCTTATTACTTTTCACTTTTGTGACTAATTACATATATACCATCTTTTTTCTTTTGAGCATATAGCTGCGTATTTGTGCAAAATTGTGGGTTTTCATGTTTTGTTTGTGACTCATCTGGTTGCGTGACTCATATAACGTGTTATTATTTTTTTTTATAAAAGGAATCTATTTTGTGCTTAAACAACAGAAAAATTTCTTTATACCGTTCGAAATCCAAGGGAAAGTATTAAATTATAACACACACACACCGCGCACCACGCACCACACACACACACACACACCACACACACACACACACACACACACACACACACACACACACCACACACACACACACACACACACACACGTGCAGAGGAGTTATTTTTAATTAAAGAGCAGCTTTATTTTTCTAAGTAAATTTTTATAGAAGAGATATGTATTGTGTGAAAATTTGTGGCACAATTATATAAATATAGTCAAAGGATTATTTACATGTCATGTACCAAGTAAATATCAAGAGAAATTGCTAAAAAAAAAGTAAAAATGTAGAAGTAAGCTAAAAGAAAGGTGCGATCCAGTTAAAAGATAATGAAAAGTATAAGTAAATTTATATTATAATAAAAAAAAAAGGCAATGGAAAGTACAAGGAGATGAATAATTAAGTAAATGGTATATGAAAGTAAGCGCGAATCACTATTAAGTAAAATATAATGAAAAATAAGAAAAGATGATTAAAAAAAGATTATGAAAAGTAAGAAAGTAGAAAGCTAATTAGTAATACGTATTATGTTTTTGTAAAAAAAATATATGAAAGTATTATCATAAATGAGTTTTTATTTTGAGAAATTAGTTTTTTTAAAGGAAAGTTTTACTCTACGATTTTTATGACATAAAATAAAACTATTATCACAAGTATTTTTTCAATTTAAAAGAAATTCTGTGATGAAAATTGATATGATAAATTTCAATCCAAAAATGGTGTTATTCGTACAAGGTATGCATTCAATCTGGACAATCCTGTCCTGTTTCATCATAATCCAAATCTCGATTGCATCTGGTAGGAATTCTTTTCTGCTAGGAATAAGTTTAATTATAACGCAAAATCCCAGAATAATCTTAATTAGAGTCAAATATACATATTTATCAGTAATCAACCAATTTATGCAAATTTTACTCTATAATTTAAATGTACGAATTTTTACCTCACTTTTTGAAAGTTATTATATCTTTCTTACTAAACTTTCTTTCACAAAATATGCTTGTGTACATTGTTTTTTTCTGAAGACATCAGCGCCACAAAAAAAAAAACCCCAAGAAATTTGAAACGTACAGCATATCAAAATGTTTTGACTAATTAATGGACGCTTAAGAGATATTTTGTAATTCAGGCTTTGGATTAATATGTCACAGGTTTAATCATGCACTTACAAAATTTCTGATATTTTTTTAAAAAAATTTAACTGTTCTGTATTTTTTCTTAAATAATAAATATTTTTTTTAAAACAATTTATTTTGAATGCTGTCAAATAGATGGCAAATAACTTTATTGAGGCGCTTTAAAGAAAACCTAATACAATTTTTTAAAAAAAATTTCTGTTCTCATTTCTATGAAAAGTTACACGTGCTTTAAAAATAAAGATTTAAAAATGAAAAACAGCAAAAAGTATTTGGAAGACTTTTGAAATAATTAAATGATAAAAAAAAGTTCTGGACATTAATAAGGTAAAAAATGTACTATAACTTTGAGCATGATTACTTAGCACTTTAATCGTAATTACCTTTGCCCAAGCAATAAAATAATAATAGTTTTTTTTCTCCTCTAATCTCCTGTTGAGCAATTTTCTTTGGAATTAACAAGAATTTTTAGAAGAGCATTGTCTTATCATAAACTTAAAAAAAAAATTAGTCTGGCTTATTTATAGCTCGAACCACAATTTTTCTATGAACACACGTTTTTTGCCCTCCATGACTATACATGAAATAAACCTTTTTCTTCAAGGTCGTAACTTTTCCACCTTAAGCAGTCTAATTTTCTCCCTTATTTTGACACAAGTCATCAAATCAGGGGGCATTAGGGCCCTAGTGGAATACAATCCCCTTTTAATTGAGGGCATTGAAACACTTCCCGGAGGCATAATTCCCCCCTCCCCCTCTTTTTGATTATTATTCTTCGTAGAACTTTATAATGATGGCAACAATAATAATTGCCTGCATTTTTTGTTTAATTGGTCTCTTTCGATATTTAGCATTATTAGCCTCATTATGAAAATAAGCAATTTCTTTTGCTTCCCGGAAAAAAAAAATGCTATTCTTGGGGACTGGATTTTGACTCCAAATATCTAATATTACGAAAAAAGATATTAAAATAATAATAAAAATTGTCCGATGAAATAATAGGTGAAAAAACTTCAAATGTAGGCACGTGCGGGTGTTTTTTAAACTCCCTGAGATTTCCCTGCACGGTGCAATGACACAACATTTCTATTGTGAAATGAAATGTGTTTTCTGACAAAGCGCGAATTATCTTTTGGGGCTTAATTTTTTTTATTGGAAACTATAAATAGGATGTCTTAATTAGTTCTTATAATATATATATATATATATATATATATAGCTTTGTTCTTTCTCTATAATTAATTCTACGATTTATGTGTTAAGACTTACAGTGTTATTTCTACGAGATCATTTAAAACCTATCATAATTGAGAGTGTATAAACCTGTTGAAATTATGATGAAGATAATTTCTTATGGTAGCAACATCGTAGATTTTAACAAAATAAATATTTAATATAATCAGCTGAGTGCCACCCAGCCAGTATGGTGGATATGACACTCGACTTCTAATAGCTCAGTGTTCGAATCCCGAATAAGGCATGGATGTATCTTAGAGAAAAGAAGTAGGATTTTTGCTTGAAATAGATTCCCGTCTCGAATGGAAAACAGCGCACACTTTCTGTTCAGAGGCGTAACGAAGAATATAAAAGGCTCCCCCCTCCCCTGCAATGCGAGGGTTGCGGGGGTGTACAGCATGCCACTGCTTCCGTTCTATGATGTGATTACCCTTTGTAATAAAGTCTATATTCTTCTGTGATTGTATAGTATGTTTCTGTTCATCTGCCTTTCGTACATATCCCAGGATGAAACGCACAACAACAATCAGAAGAGATGAATATAGAATATAAGTTTTACTACACCACAAACTATATAAAATCACTTATCGAAACACTGGTTAAAAGATGTTGCCCTTTTTCAGTAGCTAAATTACAATAAAAAGGGAGGGTGCCACAAGAGTATGGTTTCCATGTGTAACATGTGGGAAGAGTCTTTACATGCTTAAGCCCGTTACAAAATGTTCTGTGTTGTAGAATTTCAAAATATGCACCCCATTTAAAGAGATAACTTGATGAATTTTGAATCTGAAAATCTTAAAAATGTTTTCTGTAATGCATTTGGTGTATTGATTGAAGCTTCGTAAAAACGTCACAATTAAAAGTAACACCAAAGCTATTGATGATTTAATGTTCTTAAAATTTAGAAGCATTCCATAAGCATGCAAATTTTTACTTCTATTTGTCAAGTTTAAAACACATTTAACTTTAATTTATAAATGACTGTGGGAGAGTGGAACTTATTTTGTGCCAAAAATGTATCTGTGTGTTTGTGAGAGGACAACGCAGGGCCAAAACGAAAATGTCCACTTCAGACGCATGAATATTTTTCTGAAATTATGGATAGAGATAATATGCACCTTGAAGCAATGTTTCTCTAAATTTGCTTTATAATTGTATTAATTCAATTTTAACGATTTTTGTTATAATTTGCGGTCAAGCTCTGAAACGAAATGTTACGGTGTTACGATTCTTGCGCCATCTGAGATATGCAAGATTTTTTTAAGAGGACTGATTTTATTTCCACCATGTAAAATCTTTTTATCGATTTTTAGATAAATTTTTAAAATAGCATTGCAGAGATAGCCCCTTTCTGATGTATTTGTAATTTTTAAATCGTTCAATTTTGAAATCTATCGTTATAAGCGACATGCTGTTCATATTGTATAGCAGGAGTGGGCAAACTATTCCAGGGTACAGGATATTTCTAATTTTTTCAAGGTGTTGTGGTCCACCCAATGGAGTGAGTGGGATGAACGAAGAAAAAGGTTTACAATATTTATTGTAACTTAATAATAAATACGAAATATGTACTTACCTACATAGATACAATACCGGCTGGGTGGCGTGGTTGGTTTGTCGCTGGCCTTCTGCACCCAAGGTTGGGGGTTTGACCAGCGGCCATGTCGTATGATTATACGGCATGTAAAGAATCCCTAGAGTGTCTCAGCAAATCTCCGCATTATCAGAGCTCAGGTGCCTCCCTCTACAGACTAAACTGGGCGTCAAAATTACCTGCGGCGATTGGTATCCGCCTACATGGTGCCGCACTGAAAAGAGATACCAGTTTTCGGGAAATGTATTAAGTCTGCAATGGTAAAATACCAATCCGCAACCCATTAGAAATAAAAAAAAAACATAGCTACAATAAAACAAACTTACACTTTAAAGACCGCGTTTAAAACAAAATGCGAGATACAAACATAAAAATATCAAAAGATGTATTTGTCACAAAACAATTCAAAATACATTAAAAAAGTAAAGCATTTTCATCTAAAGTTAACGCGCATAGTTATAGTTAGTAAAAAACTTATAGTCTGCTCCCTGTCAGCAAATTTTGCATATTTTGGTACATAATTACTGATTACTAATCTCCAGGCGGTCACCCCGAAATGTCTTGGCGGTGCACTGGTCGACCGCGATCGACTTAATGTCCAAACCCAGCTATACACGGAAGGAATATCTTACCCTCACTAAAAAATGAACCAGTGGAAAATATCACTTTGTGGATTTTATAGAAATCCATAACAACACTAAAACAATATCTTCAAAATCATTAGAGCAACATTTAATGCAGTATCTTTACTTCCGAAACTACTAAGTTTTCTGAAATTATGTCATTGATTGTAAATATTGAATCTTATGGTTGCTACTCAGAATGTTGTATTCCATCTCTTCTGTAATTTATTAATATCAGCGCCGATAGACACTCCAAACGATACATTTCAAAATGAATTGAATTTTTAATATAATAGTGAATAAATAGGAGCAAAAATCGTAAGGCTTGATCAAAAGCACTATATCGGCATTCACATAAATCTTGGAATAGCTCTGTTCTTTTTGTATTCTTTGGAAATTTGGGGTAAGTTAGTTGCTATTTAAGTTGCACACTAAGGAAAAAAAAGAATTTAAGAACCATTTTCGTAAAATATTTTTGATATTTATTTTCATTTCCTTTTTTATGTAACACTAAAGGTATAGTTAAAGGTAATGAGAAATGCAAATAAAAGGTAATTGGATTACCGTAAGCTTCAATCAAAATATAAAGAAAAAAGAAAGGAATCAAGACACAGCATAAAAAATAATTAAAATAGAAAGACTAACGCTTAAAAATCCTAATAAAGTCTCAAAATTTGGAAAAAAAAACGTAAGTAATTTTTCGAAAGAAAATGTTTTATATTAATTTATTTTATTTAAACCACACTATTTATCTGAAATTTTTATTTATTTATTATTAATGTGTGAGGAATTTTGATTAAAATAATTATAACGGTTTGATTTATTTAAAAATTTGCATTCATTTATGCTTGTCTTCCTTTTTTTAAAATTATTATTTTTACCTTCTTGCGCATTATCCCATCTTGCTTTACCTTTTTTTAGTCGAGAAGAGGTCTGTTAACCTTTTGTTGGCCTGATCTTAAGACATTGTGATATTGAACCAAGTTATAACTGTGTACCATGCTTCAAAAAATTAGATGCATGTGGGATTTAGACCCCCCCCCCAAAAGCTAAATTGTTCAAAATAATGAAAGAAAATTGGAAGAGCCTTTTAGGAGCAGAGGGTAAAGAAAATGCTTCATATGCCTTTGGAAAGTACTAAAAAAAAATAAATGCTCAAGAATTACAAATTTTTTCTTTAAAGCCTGTTTTCTCGGAATGTAACATTTTTTACTTTTTGTACCTTTTTCTCAAACGCCACTTATTATATAACCCTCAAATTTTCCGTAAGCATACTTTTAACATGTTTACGTATTTTAATGGCGGGAATTAGGTATATCTAGCAAATCTTTTTAGATAATTCTTTTTTAAACTAAATATTAGGGGGAAAATTGGACATTTTTTGAATAATTCATAATTGTTTTAATTTTTAACAAAACAACAAGTTTTACTGACAGCACACATAACCAGCTGTAAAACTTTATCCATTAGAAGTAGTTTCTGAGAAAAAGGTACATAAACTTATGTAATTTAACATGGGTTCCTATGGACGTGTCGGACCCCCTTAAAATGATTTCTGATTAAATATCAATTATTGATTTGTTGTTTATTAATATCACACTTTGAAGCTTCACGATGGCTACTGATGAGGAATTTTATAGCTTTGAACCATGGTGAAATGACGAGGATTATATCTGAGTAGGCACCCAACTCTCTTATATGTTAACTCAAAACAATCCTACCCACAATAAATAACTCATGCAAAATTTGGTATCGTAAAATTAGTATATATATATATTTCCTATTTACCTGTGATAATCTTTGCTCCATTAAATAATTAAAAAAAATATATAATAATTAAAATTTAAAGCTATTACCAAAATTTCAAAGTCTTGTTTTCATTTCACTTCCTTTGTCTAAAGTAAGCATAGTAATTATTTGAAACCTACTTCTGTGTCAGTAAAGATGTAGAGAAAACTGTTTACCGAACTGTTAACCGTGGAACGGAAACGTCCAGTTCATCGATACTAACTCAGTTAGGCGCAGATCTCTCTGTATGGTTGGTTAGTTTCTATGATCCACACATGTATCTTCTGGAAACATTCCGCAAGCTTTATTAGGATAGCTTGTGTTTTGACCATTATTGAGGGATGTTAAGGTTTTAGAATAATGCGATTTGTTATCAGAAGTCTCATATAGGCGTTATCGGTATAAGTCAGGCGTCCAGCGAGAAATTATTAGATTATTCATGTATGGGTATAATTCGATTTTGTTCTTAAATTTAGTATGGGTCGTCTGAAATTTAAGAGAACGCTGATTTAAAATATCGCTCTAAGACAATTTAATTTATTAAATTTGTTCATTAAATATATGAAATTTTGATTGCTTAAAATTGTAAATATGGTTCAAAAATAAACTTTAAAAGAAGTAGATAATTGAAAAAAAAAAGAATATATATATATATATATATGATTCATTTCGGACAAAGTTCTTCGAATTCTTCTACGAGAACCAAGAATCCAGATTTGACGTGTTTCACAAGGAACAAAGTCTATAAATTCGTCAGGCAATGACTGCTAAGCTCAAAAGCTTCTTTCTACAGAAATATAAGTATATTTTTTCTTATAAAATTGTTTATTAAACATTTTTTTATCATTATAACCAGTTTTACCTTCATCGTTTAATTGCTTATTATTCTCGCACATCGAGCAAGACGAAGTCTATTGGTGATGTAAGTTTGAACCACGGTAAGGTCCTGAAGGCAACACATCTGAATCGGCACTCTTTCAAAACTTCCTTACTACGCCAGTGTGAAGGCAGATATGATTTTCGACAGATTTCATGTGCATCAGCCCATTTACACGAGGAATTTTCAGTGGCTCTAAGATTTGAACAGATAATCTGTTCAAAACCAGCCACGAGTTTGGGACCCTGACAACTCAGTTACCACAGTCACTGTAGTTTTTACGAATGCCATAAAATTTTTACTCTTATTAAGATGAAATATTTTAAAAATTTTTATGAATAATTACCAAATGTGTTTTCCTTTATCTCATCTATATTCAGCCATGAATTCACAATGATTTCCAGCGTTAAAAAAGGCGAGACGTTTCACTGGTATTTTGCGGCGTATGATAATTATCGAAAAATCTTTTTGACAAAATTTCATTGAGGATATTATTAATACCATCGTATCAGAATGTAATATAAGAAAACCCCTTTTTTGAGAATTGATATTGGTTTTCCCCTTAGATTATAATGTAAAGATTTAGAAACAAAGTAGTGCTGCTGTAGATTTTTTTTTGAAAAAAAAAATACTTTTGTTTATATGTTAATTTATCGCACAGTGCAAGAAGCCCTTTTCAACAATTTCCCTGTTCTGTGTTAGAAAAATGCATTTTTGCTCGCTAGTGTATTATGGTATATGCTATGAAAGTTGCATTTTCTGTCAAACCTTTCACGAGGCCCCGTTTGAAAGCCATTGCGCTGTAAGCATGACTTTATTCTTAAAAGAAAATATATAAAAAACGAACCGAATATTTTTTTTAGTTCTGTGTATATATTCGCAACTTTAGAGATGACTTATTTTTGCATACTGTCCTGGGAGCGGTCGCTCTCTAAACAGTAACCTTGAAGAGCACGCGGGGTGACTTGGTTGACCCAGTTATTTTATAATTATTTTCATTGTACGCGATAAAAACAGTAAAGACAGTGAATAATTTAATGAAGAGAAAGTATATTTGTGTACTTTTAAGAACTTTTCAATTTTTCTTTGATAATTTGAGGGGGAAAAAAACGATCAACCTGCACTAAAATCTTGCAAATGTGCGCGAGTTTAATACAGGACACAAATCACAGGCACATTTCGCTAAGATTACAGGAATGATATTTGCACAGGCAAAACCGTTATATTTTGTTCAAGCTATTGTAGTTTTATAGTCTCTAGGTGATCGACAAATAGCATGCTGAACTTTTTCTTGCTTGTATGTTTTCGACAGGGTGCTATGTGTCGTATGGTAGCTTCACTTGTGACTTCATATCTTTTTTGATGCAGTTCCTTAAGTAGCATTTGCAAAATCTTCCTTTCAATTCAAACGCGTTTCATGTTCATCGCTTTTCTAAAATTTACTTTCGCTGTCGTAATTAATATTCATTATTTCATCAGGCTTGATCCGTTTCTTGCTCCGAAATTTCAACTTCCTCCAATATAGATCGCAAATGCTCCACTACTTTTTTATATTCAGTTCATTTACATTTATAAACCATAATGAGTCGTCCAACACAACAATCAAAGTCACTAAGTCGTTCACGGGAGGAAATGTAGCCTGTTCATAGGAAATATTTTGGAACAAATGTGGTCACTCGAGAAACTTAGTCACACCTTAAGGTATCCGACTACCCTAAAATTGTGAATTTTGCTAAAAATTGACAAATTTTTTTTATGATTTTATTTTATAAGCCATCTTATTAGCATTATAAATATACCAAGTTTATCATTTTCCTTTCATTAGAACAAAAACTACAAGTGTTTTAGTAAAAGCAGATGCCATTACTTTAAGCAAGATGTCATACTTCAAAACGCGTTTTACTCGAAATGTGATTTTTTGAAAATAATCAAACGGGGCCAGCGATTGCTAAAGAAGTTTTGAAAATAATTAACTGGATTTTTTTCTATACGTTCTGTTTCATAGTAGAATTGTTTTAACCTTCGGATTTATCAATCACTATATTATTACAAAATTTACAGTCCCTTACGTGAATATAATCACTGTTTTTTAAAGCAATTTCATATAATAGCCGAGATAAAGTGCTCTAGTTTTTGTAAAAAAGAAAATATCTCTTATCCTGAAAATCATTTAAAAATGAATAACATTGATACACATTAGAATGAAAAAATTGAAAATTTGTTTATAAACCTTTGGTACAGAATGGGCCGCGTTTATGCTATTTTTTGTCAATTTTTACCTATTTTTTCCCATTTTAGCAATAACAATTTCATTTTTTCTTCTTAATTTTAGCATATTTTTCTTAAAGTGTTCTAAACAAATCTAAAAATAACAAACAAACAAAAATCCCCATATCTCTATTTTTCTAAAAAAAAGTTGTCGCAACCAGTCGGATACCTAAGATTGTAAAATACAATGGCCAATCCCAAAGAAAGAGGGAGGTATGTGACAAAGACATTTTAGTTCTCACGAAGATTGTCATATAGGAGGACACTAACAAGGGGTCGTTGGTAACAAATAAACAGTTTTCCCAGAAATAAAGATTTCATAAGCCTGGGGTGACCCTGTGCCTCGAGTGACCGCTCCAAGTTTAACACCATTGGCTTGACAGTAAAGTCCCTCCTGTACTGAAAATTCGAAATTTTAGCAGATTGATTGGTCAATATTAGCAGATAATCAAGTACAGGAATATATTCCAATAACAATAAACCGAACGCACGTTTATTTAACCATGCGTATCATTGTCAAAGATAAGTGTGTCAAATCACCTCTTTAAAATTATTTCCAAATGTTATGAGAAAATTTATTTGCGATCTTGAAGAGATAGTCCTTTACGAATTTATGGACGACCATTGACCTCTTTCCATTCATTTTAATCCTGCCCTTCCATCCTTCTTAATTCGTTTTCGAACGCCGGCGGTCAGTCGGAATGAATGTAGAATTAATGAGACGTCCAGGGAATGTATATGCCCGTGTATCAACCGTCACTTGGCTCGTTAATGAATCAAGCGAATTCGAAATGGGAAAATGATGATAGAGGTCGATATTTTCATGCAAATGGGCATGTCGTGTGAATCGAAATTTCCGCTGTATTATTTGTTTTGATGAGAGAAATTAAAATATATTTATATTGTGTTTCGTTTGAAGAAAATAAATTTTAAACTGCTTAACATAATAATAGATCACTGTTAAAAAAAACTAAAAAACACCTTTTTATAGGTAATAGATTTAAGTTGTTATTGATCTTTTAGTCACCCAATCTGGAATTAGTCGCCAAATCTGGAAATAGGATCTGAAATTAGTCGCCAGATGCGGGGTTGAATCTGAAAATGCGAAATCGTTCATCCTAATAATCCTGATCTAGACAATGGAATTAAATTGTTGTATTGTCCTCGGTTCTAGACAAGTGAGCAAAATTTCGAATTAATCTGACCTTTTAAAGTGGGTAAAAATATTGAGTTCAAAGATACCGTTACATACAAGTGAAGCTTATAAAAGGGTGTTAACCCGCGGTCACTCGCGCCTCTTTTTGCTACCGTCGTTACTTGTGGGGTGTAGAGAACACTCCAAACTTTTAACACGTGTATTTAAATATGAAATATTTTTTTTAGTAAATTATGATACATTTTTATAAAGTACAAGTTGCATTATGTATGATACAAATAAAATTATTAAATTTATTGCATAAAAACGAGACTAACATTAATTTCATTTCATTTACAAAATTTTAATTTAAAAATACATAAACTTTATATTATGCCGGGGTGTAGAAAACACCCCGCGCGAGTGAGCGGGTTAATAATAAAATTGAAGTTTTTTAAATATTCAAAGGGAGCACAGAAAGGGAAGAAGGGAATTGATTGATTGATTGTTTATTGACGTCACATTCAGAAGCAACGCGAAGGCTAGTAGCAGCGGACTTCGTAATCCTAAACTATGGTAAAGTGATGAGGATTATACCTGAAATGACACTCCACACTCCAAACTCGAAAGTTTCACGCCACGCCAACGTTGTGATTCTGTAAAAATATAATGTTAGCCAAAGCAAAATGTCTATTCAAGTTATTTTAAACAATCGTATGATTCAAATGCGTTACTAAGATTTGGTTAAGTTCAAATCGTAACAGGATTTCTCACGAGGTATCTGTCTTAAAACTTGTTTAGGATTTTCCTTAGCGTTATGGTAGAGTTTTTAACCCCTTAACGGCCGCCAAGGTATATATCCGTCTCGCTCAACCGGTACGTTAGATGCATATACGTATATATACGTCTTTCAAAAAAATATGGTTATTTTCTTTGTTATTCTATTTGTCAAACTATTTGGAAGGTTTTGGTATGCAATAAAATGACCTTGACAGTGTTTGTGAAAGATTTACTTATTTAAGAGAAAAATTTGCTCGTTGGTGCCTTCTTATTCTCTTCCATCCCCAACACTTGGTGTGGTAGTTAGGAGAGGGGGTGCCAGCTCAGATGTCGTCCGAGTCACTTGACCATGGTTCAAAATCACGCGGACAGTCCCCAAAAGCCTTCGTGTAGCTGAACAGTGGGACGTTAATATTCACTCACTCACTCCCCCCCCCCAACACACCACATACGCGTGAATAGGAAATGATGTGAAATGTAGTTAAGAAAGAGATGTATAATTTTTTGGTTAGACTGTACCAATAACCAAATGCTTACTCAGCTAGTAAATTATAGGAAGGTTGATTAGCTTTCGATCGGAGTTGGGACCAGTGAAATAATCATTTTCAGTTCTTCCATCATCCATAATTTGAGGGTCGTATTTGGAGCATGTCTTCCATTTTAACACATCAGTCCCGGGCCTAACATATAGATGGCGCTATCTTCTAACTTTTCTAAGCCTAACCAAGTAGTACTAACTTTCAAACGACACGTGTCAAACTTTCGAGAGAATATCTTGTTTAGTTATAAAGTTACACTGGTTTTTTGTGGCAACACTGGCAACTGTTTGGAAACCATGGATGAAAAATAATTTTGTGTGCTAATCAAATATTGCTTTCTGAAGGGGAAAAACACTGTTCAAACAAAAAAAAAAAAAAAAAAATGACTTGATAAATGTTATCCAGACTCTGCTTCGTCGCAAACAACTATTAAAAGATGGTATGCTGACTTAAAACGTGCTCGTACAGACACAAGCGTTCAGGTCACCCAAATTCTGCAGTTGTTCCAAAAATCATCAAAAAATTGCATGGAACCGTTTTAGCCGATCGTAAATTGAAGTTGCGGGAGATAGCAGAGAATTTAAAGGTATCAGAAGGCTATTGCTATTTTGCATGATCATTTGTCGATGAGAAAGCTGTGTTCAAAGTGGGTGCCACGTTTTCTCACTGTTGATCAAAAACAACAACGCATCGACGATTCAGAGCGTTGTTTGAATCTATTTAACCAAAATAAACAGGATTTTTTTACGTAGATATGTGATAGTTGATGAAACATGAATACATTACTACACGCCTGAATGAAAAAGATCGTCATCTGAGTGAACAGAAGCCAGTGAAAGTCGTCCAAAGCGACCAAAAACCTCAAACATCAGGTAGAAAGGTTGTGGCGTCCGTATTTTGGGATGTTCATTTGATTTTGTTTTTCGACTACCTTAAGAAAGGAAAAACAATTAATAGTGAATATTACATGGCGTTATTTTGATCAACAGAATGAAAAAATAAAGAAAAAACGTCCCCAAATGCATAAGAAAAAGTACCGTTTCACCGAGACAATGCTCCATGACACAATTCCATGAAAACGATAGTCAAATTGATCGAATTGCACTTCGAATTATTTTCCCACCCATCGTACAGTTCAGATCTGGCCCTCAGTCACTACTGGTTGTTTGCAGATCTTAAAAGAATGCTACAGGAAAAAGGTTTGGTACAAATGAAGAAGTGATTACCGAAATAGAAGCCTATTTTGAGAGCAAAGACAAATCGTTCTACGAAAAAGGTCTTAAAAAAATTAGAAGAGCACTAGGCTGCATGCATCACTCTTGGAGGGCAGTATCTTGATAAATAAAGTTCAGTTTTGCAGAAAAGTTGTAGCTTTATTAGTTAGGCCTGGGACTTATCGAGTGATGTGTTACGAGTAAAAGAGAAGTAAAAGTTTAATTATTTAGATTTGTGTGTGTATTAGAATTGATCTTCCCCTCAAACTTTGCTTTTCTATAAACAAGGAGCACATACTGTCGACCAATTTCATCAAACTAAAAGACGTCGCCAAATGTTGCGTTATACAGCCAATAGTGGAAACCGCCAATCCAATAGTGGAAATCAAATTATGCCAAATCAAACTATCATCTGTATGGTGCTCAAAGGCACGGATAACGACAGACGTAAAACTAACCCCTTGCCGTGATGAATTTAGTGAGCATCTATCTGACACCGTCAGTCAAATGGCATTAGCAATAACAGCAATCAATCCAATTTCATGAAACGCAAAAATAAACTGTCAACGCAAAGTAATATCTATAAAACTGAAGTATTATGACTCCAATTTACTATGGTTGCCTACGTTCACTTTCAAACGTTGCTACATACGCCTGCAAAAGTAGCTAAAAATTCCACAAATTCAGAAGAAATTTCGCTAAAAGTAGTAGCTAAAATTTTTAAGAAATATATACAATTCATATTCCATGATACCTTTTGTTACTCGTCAGTATGGAAAAGGAATCTTCATAAAAGTATAAATAATGTCACAATTTTTCTGTGGTCTATCAAAACTAGGGGATTGCAATACCGGTATACCGGGATACCGAATACTGGTATTTTGAGCTATTTATACAGTTTCGAAATACCGGTATTCACAAGTTTAAATACCGGTTTTTCGGTATTTACTAGAAATTTCTTAAATTGTTTCTTATATGTTCAGGGATCGTCAACATAGCAAAATATTATACGTCTTTGTGTTTATGTTATAGTGGTAATTATTGCACCATGATTAAAATATATTATAAATGAAATAATTTTACGTCCATTTCAGAAGGTGAAGTTATTAAACGTCTTTAGTCCGCTCATTCCGTTGTTCTTATTTTTTTCCCTAGATGTTTCTACAGTTCTAGGGCAACCCATTAAGTCGATTATTTGATTTTTTTTCATTGCGATACAACAGGATAAAAGACTATTAATCTGAACTGTCAAATATAGAAATAAATTATTTCTCTGACAGAAAGAACTAAATACACTACTCTTAACTAAGTTCTCGTTGAAAGAGGAATAACATATCCAAGCTCTCATCTGCCTTCCTTCATCCATTAACACCCGTTACTAAAATGTTTCCCGAAATTAATTAGACTGTGAATATAAAGTTGCATCTTACAATCAAGAGAAGTTATAAAATATTTGAATCATCCAAGGTCAAAACTGTCCTATTACAGCTCAGAGCGATACTGCACTTGCACATGATTTGTAGTCTGAGATTCGTATCTGAGAAACTAAGATTGTACTTGTGAAGAAAATGCATTTTCTAAATTGGTAAGAAAATTTCGATATTTTCTAAATTGGTGAGTTTGCTATTCCCATTGTATCAGACCTTAGGGTTCAAAATCTTTTTCTGATTCATTATATATAAATACTCATAAATAATAACCCATAATAATGAATAAGAATAACTTTAAAGAACATAAAAAAAATTAGTTGATAACACTTCGGTTTAGTTTCATTATTTATATGATGAAAAGAATATGATGGTGCAATGTAAAAAATGTTCTAGAGTTTAGAAGAAAAGAGACTAACCAAATCAAATTTGATCAAGTTTAACGTAAATTTTATTAAAATTTTTTACCCACAAACCAATTTATATTCGAAGATGATGATGACACTAATGTTAATAGTGAAAAGGATCTGTCTCTTGAACAAAAATTAGAATTAGCGATAACTAAAAAGATTTAAACAAACCAAAACACAGTGCAGAAATCAGCTTATATGTAAAATCATCCGACGAGAAATCTATTTATTTGAGGATGAGGGATTTAGAGATAAATACTTTGAAAAGTATACCCCGCACATTGCTAACAGTCCCACCAACTAGCGAAATAGCGTTTTCGATGCCGAAATAGCGTTTTCGACAGCTGGTAATTTTTGCACAAAATTACGTTCCAGGCTTAATCACAGTACAATCGATGCATTATTTTTTTTAAGAACACTTTTCAAACTTTTAACTTTAAAATATTAAGAACATTTCAAAATTTTTTAAAAGTACCACAGACTGAATAGTGATATTTGCACTTTTTTTTAAATATTTAAATAAAGAAAAAGTTCCTTTATTTATTTATTTTTAATTCTTTATATACTGTTATAATTTATAAGTTACAAATTATTTCTTGTGATATTTACACTCTATAATAAAACCGGCAAGTAAAACAAAGAAATACACATGTGTTTTCTTTCTTTTTCTAAAATTTCTAATACCGGTATTGAAACCGGTATCCCGGTATTACGTTCTAAGAAATACCGAATACCGGTATTGAACTTTTGGTCCGATATTGCAATCCCTAATCAAAACCTTTTAATCCGGGGTGGGTTTTAAGTCGATCGCGATCGACCGGCGGACGCCAAAACATTTTTGGGTGACCGCCTTTACATAAGAATTTAGACGTGCATACTAAAAGAGAAACACAGGTGGTTATCAAAATACTGGAAACACCCGTGAATAAAAGTTATATTTTTGAATGAACTTCGTAAAGTATAATAATAGCTACCAGATGTTTTTTTATAAATTGAAATGAAAAATTCTGGTAACATTCGTTAGCTTTATTGGAGTTCTGTAAGACTTGGATTTTTTTCAAAATCATAAAATGTTGGATCTCTCAGTTTTTCGAAAAGATCAAATTGTGGGAGCCCGTCTAGCTGGAGCAAGTGTGATCAAAACATCCCAGTTTTTAGGGGTTTCTAGAGATATGGTGTCTAAAGCTATGATTGCTAAGACACTGCAAGACAAGCTCGGAAAAGCAAAATAGTGGAAAGAGAAATATTAAAGAGAGAAAGATTAAGAGAAAGAGAAGAGATTAAGAGAAATATTAAGAGAAAGTTAAATATTCTCTTTTTCTCTCCTGAAATGCAATTTTTTTCCCTTCAAAAGGACGCAATTTTAAAAGAATAACTTTTGAAATCTAATGGACGAAGTAAAGTATCCTAATTTAAAAAAAGGTGCAATTCATTTAACAGCATTCTTTCGCTCTACGAACCTGTGTGAATCTACATTTTCAACGATGGATATAATAAAAACAACGCATCATTTCCCGTTTCACAGACGATCACTTAGAATCCATTGCAATATTAACAGCTAGTAATTATATACCAAGATATTCAAAACTGGTACAGATAGTATGCGGACTAAGTTTTCTGTTGAGACTTTAACTACGAGAACTAACTTTAAATGAAAATCATTTATTTTTTTATGTGTTTGGAATTGTTTGATAATAAATGCATCATTTTATATAAAATTTGTGTGTATAATTATTATGTTTGTATTTTTAGTTTTACTTAAAGCGCAGTTTTAAAAGTTTAAGTTTTTTTTTTGTAGTTTTTAGGTAAGTACATATTTTGTGTTTATTATTTTTATAATATAAATATTGTTGAATTTTTTTTTTTGCTTATCACACCTACGCCACAGAGTGGACCGCAACACCTTGAAAAAATTAGAAGTAGACCGTGTCATGTAGAAGTCTGCCCACCCCTGCTTTTAATGAACCCCCAGTATTCCGTGGATCAGCGACTGGGCGACCTCAGTTCTACCATCGTTGCACAATTCTTTTCCCAGACAAAAAATATTAAATTTTCAAAGTCACGTGAATGACCTTCAAAAATCTAGAAAGCAACATCACTATATGTAACAAAGCCTTCTAGACGAATTAATGTTATGATGAAAACGCTTTCTCAATTTCGCCACTCGTCTGATTCGTTTCAAAATGGCACTCGAATGAATAATTGCATTAATTAAATCACAGTCCATTCTTAAGTTCTTCACTGAAACGCACCTGCCTATACAGTGTACCGAGACAGTTGGGCGAAATACGGTACTGAAGTGGTAGAAAGCTTTTGATCTGTGAGTGATTCTTGGAATTACGAAATTATTAATTAGGAAGTAATCCATGCCAGTTACGTTTCGTACTTCGATTGGATATTACGTTTCCATCGATCCATTATCATTTAGAAAGGAATTGCATAAAAATATCTTAATAAGGTTCAAATTGGTTTAACAATTTGTGTTTTTGAAGTGTAATGTCTCAAATTAAAATTTCTTTCACAACTCCATTAAAATTTCTTACAATGCAACATTTAAATTAGATAAAAATCTGGTTTAATCTTCAATTTTGGCGATGATGAAAAAAAAATGGCACCAAGGGAGTACCAACAGTTTATTTTCCTGTATTGAACTTCTATTAAATATGATGATATAATTCGCCAAGCTGGTGATAAATGGAAGTACAAGTAGTATCGAACCACGTCATTCATATAAAATATTTTTTTTATGCTCCATATAATGCTCATTAAAACAAAATGAAATTAGAATCCTTTATATTAAATATATTTAAGAAATTAGACAGGGGATATCGCATAAGATTGTGCTTAGAATATCAACAGTTTTATTTATAAGTACAAGCGAAACAAGCTAATTATCCTTAATATTAAAATCTGAGTAATAATTTTGTAAGAAAAACATTTTGTACGAAAAGATTTCATTATTATTTTCGCCACTACAATTTTTATGAGTTAATTAAAAATAATTTTTTAAATGAAGCACAATCTAATTTTTTTTAGACATCACATGGCAACACCTGGCCACACAAAAAATGGTCACGTGCTTGAATATTCAAAGTTACGAATGGGAATTTTTCAAGAAGACTAATGGGCTGAATTCATATGACGTTTTAGTCACATGACAAACGCAATCACGTGTTTTTAGCCAATCAGTTCATAAATTTTGTGATTTCATATCCAAATGATAATTCCAAGCATGTTTTTCCAGTCAATCAGATCTATAGTTTCTTTGCTGCCCTTTCAAGCTTTGTAGAATCTTTCTTTTAAAAAGTACATATTTGTAAACAATAATAAAGCACACTGGGAAATTATCTGGACTTGGCTTAAAAACCCATATATTATAAGAATTAATTTTTTTTTCATTTTGAAAAACGTTTTGAAGAGTCTTACTTAATATTTTCACATGTTTAACCCATTATCAAATTTGCAATTATATTCATTTTATAAATAAATAGTTATATTTTGTAAAGGAAGTTTTTTGATTATTTATTAATATTTTAATGTATAGGTTTTTGTTGACGTGTCCATGATGAGCAGATTAATAAAAAAGAAGCTTTAGATCACTCCGAAGCTGTCGAAGACAGCTTTGGCAACCTCATCAGCTTTATCAGAGAAGATCAAATCTTTTGGGCTGATTTGAAAAGCCTGGATTGAATTGCTGCGCAGCTGAGGATATGTTGTGGAGACAGTTGGACACTAGGGCAATGATTTGTGTAACTTCTTTGTCCGTCCGTTGAGATTTTCATTCCTTTTACGTGCTTTGTTCTAAATCTAGTTATTATTGATTCTATTGTACGGTTGCTTTTTAGAGCTGGGATGGAATACTTAAAATTATTGTTGAATAGCCTTCGGCTGGCAACTACATTAGCGTCGAAGAGGGTCGTGAGGTTGAATGATTGAGGGTAAATTCTGGATTCTTTGGCAAGTCCATCGGCTTTCTCATTACCGAAGATATTTATATATGGGCTGATATCCATTGTAGCGTGCAGGATCTCTTTTCTGTGATAATTGTGTCGATGGATTGGATAATTTTGTGGCTGATTTGGCACTTTCCCTTCTGGATGGACGCGGGGATCTTGAGTTTGTGAAGATGACGATGCCGCTGGATTCTTGGAATCTTTTACAAAGGAAAATCTTAAATGCACTCTTGATAACAATGAGTTTGCATGCGTAGTTGGATGCAATTTTCATACTTGAATTTTATGGCACTCATGCTCTCTGTTAGGAGAAATAAAGAAGACACCTGCACCTCCTCTATTAAGATTTGAGTCGGATGAGCCGTCAGTGTAGGCGATTGCCAGATTTTGAGTTCGGGTGGTATGCTCTTCGATGGTATGGTAGTCGTTTTTTTTTCTTCTTTGATTATCGAGGCAAGTTCTTTTTTAGTGCAGGGTCGTAGGAGGTTTAGATTTATTACTGTCTATGGGTGAAGATGCAGGGTGTGTGATGGTTCTTTCGGAATATCAAGTGATTCGTGCTGAAGGTTGATATTTTTTCTGATTTCCTGGTCTTGTTGCAGGGTTGAGGATCTTTTGTGCCTAGATTGTATATTTTCATGTATATAAAAGATGAATAACAGCAAATTAGAGGACACATTTTGATCATTTTTAGTGCCATTAATTTTTTTGTGCTTATAAATGTAAAGCGTTTAAAAATAAGAGTATGAATTATATTATTAGTATTATTTATATGATAGAGAAATCAAAAAATATTATGATATATGGATAAAAAAAATTGGGATTTTAATTTAAATTGAAATAAATTACAGCCCACTTCTGTTAATTTATGTGTTAAATTTATACATGTTACGTTTTTATCCTCTTGTTTAAATATTCACCAAGAGAGAACTTTTTCTACGAGTAATTTGCTTCATTTGTCTTTTTTCAGTCCTAACTGATAAAAAAAACATGATCTGATTTTACGAAATAATCTTTTTTATAGTAATTATTCATCGGATTATATATAATTATTTAACAATGTATATATATTCCTAAGAGGGATTGCATAAAATGTGTATTTATTTCTAATAAAATACTATAGTTAACAAGATACACTAATTTAGTAATAAAATAGAAATAGTAATAAATGCGATATATAATGTGTTAATAAATACAATAGTTTAACTATACACAATGAAAGGAATTGTTATGTAAATTTTTTATCTAATACAATATACATTTTAGCAAATAATTAATTAAATCATATAACTGGCGAATTCTTTTTTTAAAAAAAATCTCGTAAGCTTAAACAAATACGAGGTTTATAGAAAAAAAGTGAAAAATATTCATATTTTTTATTTAAGAGCAATAAAAATTACTATATCCATAATAGAAATTGGTAATTATACACTGTCAAAAAGGATAAAGAGTCAGAAATTTTAAAAAAAATTGACCTTAAGAAATTTTTAAAGGGTAGGGGTGAATAGATCTGCCAAACTGTGCAAACCCTGATTTTTCGTTGGAAGTACATAAAAAAGGTTCAAAGAACTGTATCTGTACGATCCATAGTTAACGAGAAAAGTACGTTAAATGATGATAAATGAAGGATGATGTATGATGTTTAATGATGGGGGTTCCGGCGTATTTCTGTCCTTCTGTTCGTGATTGGCTTGGAATGGCATACCCTGGCAACTGGATAGGACGTAAGGCTCAGGTACTAAGGCCACCACGAGTACCAGATCTCATACCGTTGAATTTTTTCTATGGGGGCAGTCTCAAGGATTTGGTATCTCAAGACGTAGCGATAACACAAACGGACCTGGTTGTTCGTTTGTATGCTGCTGGTACTTCGGAGTGAGTGAGTGAATATTTACGTCGCACTGTTCAGCTACACGAGGGCTTTTGGCGACGGCCCGCGTAATTTTGAACCAAGGTCAAGTGACGCGGACGACACCTGAACTGGCACCCCCTCTCCTAACTACCACACCGCACCAACGGGAGGACGTTTGAGCTCTCGGCAGATTTAACGTGCATCGCTCCCCTACACGGTGGGTCTTCAGTGGTACTGGGATCGAACTCATGACACGCTAGCCATGATCCGATGCCTAGACCACTTGCTACTGCGGCCACCTGGTACTTCGGAGGACACCACGCTGAGGTGGTAAGTGCGCTTATCCACTACACGGCGCACTCAAGCCTGCCTCGATATGCCCATGTTCTTTTCAAAGAGTAGAGATCTGCTACAAAAGAGGTTTTACGCAGATCGATCCCCAAGAGAAAGGGGGGGGGCTGTGTGTGGTTAAAGGGCTTTATAGATAAATATTCCTTTTTTAAAAACTATTAGACATTACAGACTTCATGGCTTAGAGTTCTGCTAAGAAAGAGTTTGCGAAAATCAACACACAAGGGGTTTTGAGATTTCTTAAGGCTCGTTATAGATGAAAAAGCTTCTGTTTTTGAACAGTTAAACCAATATACTTGAAAATTGGTAATCAAGTTTCCTTTGTTGAGAAGAGACTCTCTAAAAACAAATTAACGGAAATCGACTCCTATGGGGAGGAGGAAGGAGGAGTCGGTATTTACCGGGGCATGTTGATAAAAAAACTCTTGTTTTTAACTACTAGATCTACAGTATTGAAATGTGTAATGCATGTTTCTTTTGATGAATTGAAATCCACTAAGAATGAGTCTTACAGAAATCGACTCTCAAAGGATCTCGATAAAAATATTTGTCCCATTTTTGAAGTGTTAGATTTAGACTTGAAATTTGGCAATCATGTTTATTTTTGATGAGTAGAGATCCACTAAAATAGGTTTTGTGGAATCCACTGTAGAGGAGGGGATTACGGGAGTTAAAAAGATAATTCAACAATTTTAGAAATTATTATGCAGAAGTCTGTCTTTTTTAAATCAAGAAGGGGGAGAGAATTATAAGAATGTTCTTCAATACAATTAATCACTTAATGCTAGCACTTATATAGATATCAATAATTTATGAACATATATAAACAGTATCATTCGTATAACATCATGAAATACCTAGAGAAGCGGCGGGTAAGGGCTAGTATGTACTATATTTCTACATGTACTTAAATGCTACTTATTTATGAGAAATTGACATTTTTCTTATGACATTCCTTCTTCTCTCATTACAAATACTTAGTTTAATTATCTAAACAAATTCGGCGATTCAACATAATCTTTCCCATACCTTGTGATTTTTGTTTATTCAGAACAATCAATCTCGCTTCTATAATGTATCTTTTGCTTGTATGCAAATGTATTTTTTTTTGCAATAATAACAAAAATATTAGCACTTACTAATTATTGTACCTTTTAAAATACATACCAGTACGCTTTTTCAATGGTGAATGATCCTAGAAAAAAAATGACTCGATCTGTTGCATCTTAAGAAAACTTACAATAAATAGAAAACTATTTCTGCAATAACAAGCAAAAATAAATGCCTATAGTCTGCATCAGTAGCTTTTCATTTGTGCTTGTAAGAAGTCAAATCACACACATATGTATGAAATACACATACATGCGAATTTGTAAATACATATATGCTTAAGATAAACGATTGCATGTATTTGTAAACCTTTTTTTCTCTTCTAAAAAGGGAAAACTACCTTGGAGCCATAGAACAAAGCAAATAAACATTTAGCAAAACTTAATGTAATAAATGTTATGAATAAACGTATAGGCTTGTACTAAATATTTTTGTCCGACGTAAGGAAATCTAAAAAGTTGATTTTCGCAGGTAAACAAGCTATGTGGCTGTGTTTGTGTTAGTTATTACACCATGTAGCTATATTTGACCTTTTTATATCCTAACAATCTCAAGAGAGAGAGAGAGAGAGAATTTGTACTTATCTTTCAAATGAAATGAAATCGAAATACCTTTATTGGAAAACATCCCAACATGTTAAAATACTCTAAATGTTTATAAAAATCTTTGTTTCTAATGCACACGTGGAGCTGGGGAAAATAAAATTACAGAAATGTACATCGTCGAAATCAAATAGAAATTGCGCCTCCAGCATCTCTGTGTTTCGAAGGAAAACGGAAATGAATTCCTAATTCTTTTTTTAAAAAAAAAACATTTGAAGTGTGTTTTTTATACAGATACATCTTGCAGCATCTATTTAAAAACTATGCTATTAATTCCAGACAAGTAGACAGTTTTATTAGGTTCCCTCAATGAAAAACTATGCAAAAAAAGGAAGTATGCGATTTAAGCAGAGTAAAAGTATAGCGACACACAGAGCAAACATAATGAAAGTAGTATTTGAAAATTTTATTGGAAGACACATGTTCTTAAGAAACAAACAAGTGTAAGCGAATTTAACTAAATTCATTTTGCACTTTATGCTCTTTAAGCTTTATTAGTAATAAATTCATTTCAATTCCTTTTTCAATTGAAAAGGAATTCAAATAATATAACAATTGACATCGTACAACTATTTTAAAAAGAAAGGCTTAGGAATATTGCAAAGGAAAATCGTAATACACTCAATTATAATCTGTTAAACATATCCGACTACGTTCGGAACTGTGATTTTGAAGAATATAAATGTATAATGTTTTTGATATTTAGTTTCAGTTGAAGTAGAATATACATAAAAAAATTGTTTTAAGAAGATTATTACAAGAAAATAAATTTTAAACGCAATATTTTTGGCAAAAAATTGAAGGGGAAAAAATGACTATTTTTTAAAACATTCTTCTTTTATGAAAAATGCTTCAATAATATTTTCCTTATAGATAGCTAGGAACTCTCTACAGAGCTTGAAATAAGATTTTTAAAATACACTCTGCCACAAAAAAATATATGCACCCAGAACGGAACGAGCTACTATCACGAAAATTAACATGTTGTTGTTGTTTCAAATTCCCTTGGAGCAGGCAAGCCTACACCAAGTTTATTTGATCTTTCCGCATAAGAATGCCACAAACCAGGTCTTGATTTCCCAACAACTGTCCAAGTGAAATGTCCCAGTAGTCCAGAAAATCCAGAGAGGCAGGGACAGGTAAAGAAAGACTTTACCCCTTGCACAAAGGTCATACCACCCAGGTACCCGCTTCTAAGGTGCTCCAAGACCGTCTGAAGAGCCCTGGATATCCTGTACTGTAAAGATATGCCAGGGCTCTTAGCTGCGTACAAGTGGTGAGCAGGAGAGTTTCTCCACATCAGATTCATTTTAGCTTTGTGAAGGGAATGAATTTCAGAATGGCTCAAGGCAGATGAACTAGGGTTAGGATGATCACAACTCCTACCATTCAGCTCATCAGTAACCTCGTTTCCAGGCACACCCACATGCGACGGTATCCACTGGAGACACTTCTTTCCTCTGACCAGGCGTAGCCAATTTGGAAATAATATCTAGACCAGTACTGTTCATAATCTTTAGCCAATTCTTCAAATATTGGATGGAGCTCCTGCTGTCTGTCAGGATCCAGATACTGTCCTTGTTAGAGTTGAGAGAATGATCGAGAGCACCACTGATAGCAATGAGTAAATTAAAATGTATGTAGTGTATGTAGATTTAAGCAAATGATTACGAATTCAGACAAATATATTGTTTTATTCAGAAGATATGGCATGAAAACATTACAAATCCATGGATAGTAGATCCATCTCTGGCAGCTATAGGTAAACACGGCGTGCCATCGAATCTTTGAGGTCACCTATGACCTCCTGTGGAAGCTAATGCTATAATCTTTGTAACTGGGCAGTTAATTCACCAGTATTCCGAGACGAATGCAATTGTATTACAAGCCCGTCCCAGACGTAATCTATTGGCGAGAGATCTAGTGACGTAGCAGGCAAAAGGTGTATATCATACCCTTGAAGACATCGTCGAGAGAGTCTCGTAGTATGTGAACGAACGTTGTCATGCTGAAAAATGACACATAAGCAACTTGATTGCATAGGCAGTACAACTGGCGTTAAAATTTCGTCCACGTAACTGCGAACCATCAAAGTGCATTGAAGGAAGACTAGAGGTAATCGTGTGTTCCAACAAATCACTCCTCACACTGTAACACCTTGTGTAATCTCCGTCTGTCTCTCGGCAATAAATGCTGTATCGGACCGGTGATCTGGCTGCCTCCACATGCGTATGCGCTGGTCATTAGCACTGAGACTGAATCGGGATTCTTAGCTGAATACCCCACGCCTTCAGTCGGTCACACTCCAGCTTGCCCGAAATCGGCAAAAATCTAATTGAAGCTGCCTATGTTGGGGGCTCAGTGGTTGGCGTCTTAATGGTCGTCGACTTCTTATACTTGCAGCCACTCTTCTCCGAATGGTCTTCCTCGATTCCACCGGGTTTCTGGAAGGTGGTAAATGGCGTCGAACCAAGCCCTGACCCTCCGCGATGGTAGAATATCCCTTTCGTTATCCATAGTTAACAACACCGAGCAACTACCATATCGCTTCGACCAAGATGGAGGAGGAAGGAGGAATGCCCAAAGGACCCGAGCACACCCGAAGAGGGTTTAGAGCTACAAGCCGATCCCTCGGGAAACAACCATTCTCCAGTCTTTATTGAAAAAAAATTGAAGTTTACATTTTAAACAGCAGAATACAGTAAAATAACAAAATTCAAATTTAATGGTAACTACGCGATATACATACGCATACGTGAACAAAATAGGCCGATATTCCAGTTCAACCAACCTATTTCTCTGAGACCTACAATATTCCCCCTCTCTAAGTCCAACAGTTGTTCATACTGTCACCGGCGAGGTATCTTGTGTCCCAATACCGTCCATCCAAGTCGACGGATTTGTTTGAATAACCCTTGGGCACGAGCAATCATGCTTTTAAACTCTCTCAGCTGCGCATCTCATATGCGCATAGCACACTTAATCCTTGTCTCAGTGGTGTCGAAATTTTAATCATTTGCATATCTCTTATCAGACTACATTCCTGCCAAGTTTCGTGATAGTAGTTCTTCTGGGTGCATTTTTTTTTGTGACAGAGTGTATATAATTTAGAAGTGGGTTTAATCATATTTTTATACATCAGAGTTGAGAATTTAAAAAAAAACATTAATATTTTAATTGATAATAGCTCTGAACGTTAAATTTGTGAGAGTTTTTTTCTTCTGTTCGCTAAAACTAAGCATAATAGGAAGTAAAACAATTTAGATTTTTTGTAGCTTGTAAAGTCTTTAAAAAATTCTATATCGTTAACAATGATATCTTTGTTTTTAAAACATTGAAAAAATAAAGTGCAACTTGCTGAAAAAGAGAGAGAGAGAAGAAAAATGCTCGACTCATTTAAACTATCCATAGAGATTAATTAATTTCCTTCATTTAGACATCCAAACACAAGGGTGTAATTGTCGAATTTTTCTCGGTCTCATTTACTAAATTAGTTTTCGAGCAACTTAACCATTTCGGCCGAATTTCAAATGTATTTCGAACCATAATCAGGTACACACGTGCATTGCAAACATTCTAATTAGAGTTGTTAATAGCATTTCCTTTGCAAATGGGAAACAATTAAAAATAATTCTTTTATTTTTCATATCTCGAGAGAGAGAGAGAGAGGTTACATGTTCACTTTTCTCACTATATATTTAATTTTCTATTTTCCTTTTTTTGGTATTTGTGAAAGCGGTTAAACATTTTGCTTAAATGCTTTTTGTTCTTGAAAACTGCAATGCAGGGAAAATAAACAATACGAACTCACATTCTTTACTTGTAAATAATAAAAAATATGTTGAAATCCATTAAGAGAAATAAATAACAGCAACATATCGAGAAATGCTGTTTTCGATATTGAAAATGTATTCGGTCTTTTAAGCTATTTGCATAGAACGGAATTAGTGTATTCAAAGCTTTGTGTTATTCATACCAAAACAACAAAGACGTGATTATTTTTTTAAAACATATTAGAATCAAGTTAGCATCAAAAGTGTTGTTTTCAGTGATATTTTATGTTTCATTTGAAGCAAAATAGATTAAAGTAACAAACGTGACTTGCAAATGCATATGTCAGCAACCACAATTATACCCTTAATGAAATAAACACGCTTAGTGAAAGGGAAGAAACATTGATTTTAGAAATAAATCATGAATGATATTGAAGTTATTTTTTTTTAATTGAAGATTGAGTGGTGCTTCTCAAACTTTCAATATTTGCGACACCCAACATTAAATCATAATTTTCATAGCTCCCTTCCATACAATAACAATGTATTGAATTCAATAATACTATGTTTTGATGCTAAAGCTACAATATGACTTAAAACTCTGAAATCCCACCGGCATATATAAACGTTTCGGTCAGCCAATGCGTTAATTAGCCCAGACGTCTTTCGGAAGTACGATATTTTCCGTGCACTGCTATCGATAAAATTAATTGGAATGCAATAAAACTACCTTGACAGTTTTGCGAAGGATTTACTTATTTCAGAGAATTTGCTTCCTTATTCCTTTTATCCATCCCCCAATACATCTCATACGCACGCCTATAAGGAAAACGGTGGTGTTGGGGAGTGAATTGCGTAACTTTTAATCTTGGCAGTTAAGTAATTAATTATAAAACCGTGCAAGTAATCAAGATAAGTTGTAATTTTTGTATATAATTTTCTATATGACATAATCATGGGGTAACTGGTAATTTTTAAACTTGTTCTTAATTTAGTATTGTTCAATTAATTATAAAATACATTGCGCAGCACTGATAAGTTTATAAGTGTATTAGTGTAAGTTTAAGTTTATATTAGTGCGTAAATGTGTTAATGAGTGTAAGTTTATATTAGTGTAAATGTGTATTTTTTTTTGTCAGAATGTATTTTGTTTGTTGATTTTCAGTAGATTAATAATTTTTTACATTAACCTTTTGTTTCCGACTTTTCAATATGCTTGCGCCCTCTTCGTAGAGTTAACATCCCCGCCCCCAAGGGGGCTAGGGGGCGCACCTCACAGTTTGTGAAAATCTGAAATAGAGGTGTACTCTCTTCTCTTTTTATTGTTATTTTTAAATAATAGGCTTTGGAATGTCTATAATTTTTAAATATTCTGCATATTTCTTTTTATTTTTTTATAAATTGCACTCCAAACGTATTTACTGTCTTTACATTTATCTTGAAAATATTTCAGTGATACATTATTAAGTTTAATCAGTCATATTTCATAATATTAAAATATATATTTTATAATATTAAGATAATAAATATAATATTCATAATATTTGAGTACTTGTGAGAAATAAGAAGAAAATGTTGAAAATAATTATTGTTTATTTTATACACAAACAATATTCTATCTAGATGTAACCTTTGCCCTTCCTCCAAAAAGGGAAAAATAAAAAAAAAATTGAATAGTTCACACACATGGAGATTTAAATATTCTTCAGACATTAATGCTTTTGAAAATAATTTCTCGAATTCCGCTTGGGTCGTGTTTACATTTTCATTTCCTAGTTAAAACCGATTTTTACTTAATTTGCAATTCAGATTTACACTGAAGCATACCATATGTATTTTTCGAATACATTAAACCGATTTTCCCATTTAAAATTCACAAAATTTGGAAGGAATTATTCGTTCAAATGCTTAAAAGTAATGAATAACTTGAATGAAATCTCCTATTCGTTTTCAAATGTCGTCAAAGGACTAAGACCTAAGTTTCGATTCCAATTATAGAAGTTTTTGTTGACTTTTTAACCCTATTTTGATTCGTTCGAAAGCTTATGACTGAGCCATTTTTCCTTTCAAATGTAAACAATGAAAGTTTTACGTTTAAGTGAATTCTACGTTATTCTACTTAATTTCTTTGGCGCGAATATGTTTTAGAATGTGTCTTAATTAATATGAAAAAGTAAATATATACGATTGGAACACTTTTCAAAAGGTTCTTTCTAGAATAAACAGAAAGGTATGGATTCATTTACATTAAAATGTATAATGGAACTCGAAGTTTTGATATAGTTATTTTCTTCTTAAACGATATGTCAACATATTACAATTCGTGAACTGTGGTTGCCATTTTTAAATTTATGAAAAGTATATCTTTAAAATATGTAATACAAATTCGAATATTTTCCTGCATGTAAATTTTACAATTTTTATGGAAATTATGCATACATTATGCTCTAAAAATGCTAATTTGGAATAAATGACGTCAGAAGTATCATACAATAAATTACATTTAACGTATGGCAATCAGTAAGCTAAATTAATTCCATGTTTGACAAACCTCTAGGGAAGTAATCGGTGATGGTTTGGGTATTTAAAATGTGAATCTTTTTCATTTAGGATACATATGCTTTGTTGAGTTTTTGCATTGTAAATGTCAGATATAAATTTTTATGTAAGAAATTCGTTGCAAGATATATATCGATTATTAGTTCTGTATCTTTATATTGTTATGCATATAAATTAGTTATTCTATGTTTGCGATACCAAGAATTTTAAGCCTAAAATATTTATATAGAATATTTAAAATGCTAATAATGAATGGGAAAAATTAAAGGCGGATGAGGAAATTTACATTTTAATGGCGAAACGTCTGAGTGAATTTACTTCCCTAGTAATTACGTATTTAATAATTTGTTCTTTCATAAAAGTAAAATAAAGAAAAAAAAGTAGGTTTCTGTTATAGTTGATACATACTGTCTTTCGAAATGATATGACTCAAAGAATTTCAAAAACATTTTAGACATTTGACATTCATTTAGACATTCAAAACATATTTTTATATTAATTAGCAAAATATACGAAATATTTTGAAAACTTTTGAAAGATTTTACAAAGGCCTAGGACATTGTCAAGTCAGGGATTCACGTCTTTAGCACTGTCTAATTTTTATCATCGTTTCTGCCTGTGCATTTGTCATACCCGACAACAACAACAAAGATAAGAATATCTTAATATTGTTTCCTTTTCTTACTGAAGAAACTAAAATTATATAAAACTCTTGACAGTTTATGATGAGCAGGAAAAAAAAAATTCTATTGAAATTCTTCCGAATGAGCCTTAAAAATTTTTAATTTTAATTTTTTTTCTATCCTTTTTTAATGAATTAAATTTTTTAAAAATACCCATGACTCGATTATTATACCTGGATATTACGGATCATATTATCTGTTTTCTGTTACTTTTTTGTGTTGCAAACTTTCTACTTTTATTTTCTTATGCGTTAAATGTCTTGCCTTTATACTATTTTTTTTTTAATAATTAACATCTCATTTTTAATCAATGCACTTGCTTACATTGTATTCTTAAATAAACTTCTATGATCACTTTGTGGTTTTCATTATAGTTACTTTGTATTTTATGAACTTTTTGCACTTATAGTTTCTTTGTCTTTTCGGTTGTTTATCTTTTTGAAAATTAATTATATGAACATTTTTATCGCCATAGCGTAAATTTTAATTTTTAATATAAATTGCCCTCATCCTTTTATTTTATCTAAAATGTTTTATGCTAACTCTTCTCTGTCTCCATTAAAAAAAAAAACACTAAGTTTTAAACAACTTTGCCATTGCAGAGAGAACTGTATATCTTTTATTTCTATGATTTATCTCAAAATTCCATGTAAAATATTTCGGTACTTTTGTGTTATAACAACCTATTAGAACAAAGCACGTGATTGCTAATTCAACTCATACGACACATACGAAAAGTTGGTGTAGCCAACTTGGCGAGTTATCTTAAAAGTTGGTGATTGTTGCGATAACATGTAAGTACCACTCAGATTTAATGTGGTATACATTAAATCTGAGGAAGGAATTGACAATGAGTTGAGAGTGTATGATGGACTTCTTATTTAAGGCTTGGGAAATTATTTTTGGTACTCACGTATTAGTGTCACCTCAGCCAAATTGGTCCCCCGCGAATCGTTCCATTTTTCACCAAAATCTATGACTGATTAGTTTTTTTTTGTATAAAACACGTTAGAGTTTTAGTGGAGCGATTCTTGTTGCGATAATTTTGGTGCGGTGACGCTAATACTTAAGTGCCTTATTTTTTATTTCCATTTTTTTTGGCGAACTTCTTTTTTTGAAACTCTTATGGTCTTTATAATTTTATTCTAGTATTTAAACAGCTCCTAAGATATTTTGACTGTCTATTTTAAAAGTGTAACTGGCTGGGATGAATTTTTTGCTCAGTTGATGATATCAATTCTTCACAGGGTTAAATAAGGTTTATTTATTACACATAGACACAGTTGATGGATGTATAAATAATAAAGGCAGAAATAACCTTGGGGAAGGATTCCCGCGTGATGGTCACACCAGTGTACTCGCAGTCTTAATACTCAACTCCCAGTTTTCCCACCAGGGGGGAAACCGTGTAAGTACTCTATTCTGGTGGCGCCATCTAGCAGTTATAACAGAAATAAAAAATAAATAAAACCATTGGTTACAAAAGTTATTAAAAAGTTCTCCAGATCTCCAATGTGAATCCGAAATTAGTACTTACGTATCATCGCAAGCTTTTTTTTTTTTTTTTTAACATTTATAAACCCCGTGCACCACCGAACGTATAACACGGGGGTAAACAACACAGACAGAAGAAAGGATTACAACAAACATCCATGCCTTCTCCGGGATTCGAACCCAGTCCCTGCGGCACCGCGGTCAGCTTCACTGACCACTATACCGGATGGGCGGCATCGCAACCTATTGGCGACATCATGTAAAACGAAGCACATGATTGCCAATTCAACGCATACGACACATGCGAAATTGGGGTTGCCAACTTGGAGAGTTATCTTGAAAGTTGGCGATTGTTACGGTAATGCGTAAGTACCTTAATTGCATGTTAGGAGTTTGAAAATTCGTCGCGTGGCTTCAGTCATCTAATGGTTATGACCATGAATTATTGGTCGGTGTTTTGTGGGTTTTTGAATCCTAGTGCCTCTGAAAACCCACCGTGTAGAGTGGTTAATTCCCGTTAAATCATCGAGGCTCCTCCCTCGACGTGGTATGGAAGTTCAGATCGAGGGTTCCAGTTCAGGTATCGTCCTCGTGACATAACTGAAGTCCGTCGCCAGTAGCCCTTGTGTTGCTTTATAATGTCCCGTAAGAAGATACTCACTCACTGAAAATGTGTTGTATTTTGTATGATCATTATCTCAAACTACATTATTAATAATTGTCTACACATATAGTCTTTAAATTTATATCAATATTCATTAATTATAGCATTTACAATAAAAAGTTAAGCTATTTTGCGAACATTACTTATTCATTTACTATTATTTCTTCTTGTTCAAGTTCAACAGCCTTTTGCAGACCAAGGCTGACTCGTTGATCCTCCTCCAGTTGACCCTATCAGTCAAGATGGCCTTCCGTCAGATCTGGAGATTTATTTGTTGAAATCAAAACTTTATTTTATCTGAATTAATAACAAGTCCCATCTCCTTTACCACACTTACTATTATTTACTGCAGGTAATTACTTAAAGTGAAAAAAAAAAGAATTTGTACTCTAATATCTGTCGGCTTAAACTTTTATGAAGGTGATATTTCCCATAATGCTTAGACTATTATCAAAATAAATTTTCAATATCGAACATTTTCTAAAATTTCTCCTTTAGTTATTCTATCATAATATTATTTAATATAGCTTACCATCAATGAAAAATTATTTTGTTACATAAATCATTTTATGCATTCTTAGAAATAGAGATATTCCCTGGAGATATTATAATACTAATAATCCATATAAAATATATTTTAACAGGGCAGTAAAAATTAAACTTTCCGTTAAAAAATGGTATGTGAGCACTACAAAACAAATTTTATTTTTCACTTTTAAAATAGCACGAGAGCTATCTGTTAATTTTGTCCATTTACAGTTTAAGAAGTTCTATGTTGTATTTAAATTTCATGTATGGTGTCTAGGGATTGTTTGGAAACAAATGTTAGCTAGACTTCTAATAAGCCCCTATTTTTAAGGCGATTCACACGCATAAGGAAAGCACACAAATATCAAAACAACACACCACTTATTCCCTCTCGCCATCTCCTTCCCACACTAACTCTAATCCTATTATTCTCGTTCTCAGAGATCGTGTGAGTTTATCTCGTCTGCCATCAGCAATCTTGTGCTGTCATCCTACACAGTTTCGACCAATTTACTCAATTAACGTTTCTACACGTTTTGGCGATGAGAAATATTTATGTGTCATTCAACTTCTCCGGAAGTAGAACGTTTTAAAGCGTAAACAAATGCAATCCATTGGTTTCCAAAGATTACGGGACAGTTAAATAAAATCAACGGTACTAATCATCGTTAGGATGTAGTACGTGTCTCGATTAGGACATGTCTATTAACTCCGGAATGACACGACGAGATGGCATGAAAAATCTTTGTCGAGACTCAAGAAGGCAGAGGAAATTACATCACAGAAATCCATCATTACATGAAAACCCCCAGAAGAAATTGTTTTATTAAATATGAGTGATATTCATTATTTAGTTAGTGATTCTGTAAGGCCCTAGTTGTACTAATGTGTGTTGATATTTTTAAATAAAATATTATGTACATTTTGTGCAAATGGTATGTAACGGGAAACATAATTTTGGAAGCTCACGCTTGCCAATAATTTATCGCCAAAAATTTGTAGCAGGCCAGAGATTAATTGCCAAAGATTTTATATGGTAAAATTTTTTTGCTCAAACAAAAATTTGTGGAAATTCACCAAAGGATGACAAAGACATGAAGGTAATAGTTAAAGTTACTTAGTCTTTTCTATTAATATGAAAAATGTCACCCACCCCTTTTACCCTGTCACCCAGCTAAAGGTGTGGAAGGAATTAAATGATTATTCGACATGGATAAATTCCAATTATTTTATTTTTCAACTATAATCGACTCAGACACAAATAACACTATAAATAGGATAATTCAGTCAAGCAACAGAGGGAAGAGACCTGATTCGCGTTTGGGGAGAAAACATATAATGTCACTTTACACTCTAATGTGGTTCTTCTTTAATATTACTTTACACAGAAGATAAGTATTTAATGTCCGCCTAACGATTTTAACACTTTAAACATCCACGTAATATGAAGTTGACAGTACTGAATAATCAATTGTAATTAACTCTCTGTCTTCTAATCAATTGTAATTAACTCTCTGTCTTCTAATCAATTGTAATTAACTCTCTCTTCCTGGCTATAATCATTTAGAAGGTCTTTTAAACCAATTCTGGTAATCTTCACCAGACTATCTTGTAACCAAACTTTTAACTTTCTATTTACCTATTCTCTTCACTTCCAATTCACTAACACTTTAACTCACGAAGTAGGAATATGTGTGTATAATAAACAATTTGCATATCACGTTTTCTTCTTTAGGAGAAGACTAGTAATTTTTGCTGGTCCAAAAGAATACCCAAAAGGACTGTTAGAAGATGGTCGCGTATAGATCCGTCACAAATATAATGCACTTTGTTCCGTAATTAGCATACAATAAATAATTTTTCAAATTCCTAACAGAGTGATGACCGAGGGTCTGGATTTGGTCCCTACAAATATTATTGCATTTGCTTTAGTTCAGTAATTCTAAAATTGTAGTCCGTAGATCCCTAGGGGTCGGCGAAGTTCTCTCATTTAATGTTAAGATTTTCCTCTTGCTTAGACTGTGAAAGGCCTCAAGGAAAAATTGAAATGTGTCATTCCTAAACTATATCCCTAAATTATGGAATTTAAATAACAAGTATTGACATGTATCAATTGCTAGAGTGGAGTAGTAGCTAAGTGGTCATTGTTATATTTCCTTAATCCTTAATTCCTTGATCAGTATTACGATTATACGATACGATTGATCAACGATTATATTTCCTTTACATTTTTATATCATTTCAAAAATTCAGTCCATCTTTTGGCATTTTTGTTTATTTGACGACACTCATGGAAGCCATGTTAACAGGAAAGAACATTCCATACACTCTGACTCTATAATCCAAACAAAGTATACATCTCTCAGATGACTTGCAGCACCATCTATACAATTAATATTTATTTATATCTAGTCGTGGACTCGATTCCAGGTGTCACTCCCATTCCCCTTGCAAATTCATGCTAACCCTGTCGCGGCTCAAAGTTCGGGACCCATGTCCAATTTTCGAGTGCGTTCCAAATCTCGATTCATCGAAGAAAAATAGCTCCTTTACATTACAGTAGAGCATCCTTTATCTGAACGTTTATTATCCGGAGCGTCAAATATCCGGACCAAAGTCCGGATACGTTTTCGAACTGTTTAATGCTCAACAATTGTTTCGCGTGAGGCTAAAAGGAACGGAAAAACACAAGGTGAAGGATATTTGGGGAATTTCAGTTGTGTGATTTGGTTAACATCTGCGTGGAATATTAGGTGAGTTTGTTTCAAGTGAGAGGTGTATACGTGCTCATTTGTTGAGTTTTGTTGATGTAGAAACCTGGATGACATGCGATGCAGAAGACTGTGGATTTCAAATGGTAAATGATGACGAGATTGTGACGTCCGTGCAAGAAGAATCCAAACCCTGCCGACAATGAAACGGATGAAAACGAGGACAACAACAACGACATGATGAACAATTATTTATTTCTCTGTATTCAACATTGACACAAATAACACTCTAATTAAGATAAATTTGATCAATTAGTAGACAAAGGTGAGGCAAGATAGCGTGGGGATAATATATACGATCATGCAAATCTATCCTTACGATAACATACAAAGCTTGTTTTAATTTAGAAGCGCGCTAATAATTTAATTCTCTAACTTCTACTTGAAATAAGATCACAGTATCTGAACTCTTGCAATCCTTTAATCCTTTAGACGGGGCCTTAAGCACTTCTCCAATAGTGGAACTAAGCACTTTCCGAATTTCCAACTTCTCGCGTCATACTACTGCCGGTTTGCTAGCTTCTCATCCATTCACTTCACATCCAAAATATCCTCATTTCACTAATCTTCAATTCTTACTTCACTAACTTTCAAAACTCGCGAATACAGAATATATATATTAAATTTAATTTGCATAATCACGTTTCCTGTCCTCGGAGAAAGTTGGTTGAAAGAATGATGGCCCAAAAGGAATCCCCAAGGGATTAGTGGAAAAAACCGTATAGATCCGCCACAAAGTCCATCGCTGATAACCCTCAAGTTAATTCTTCTAAAACAAGTTAAATAAGTTCTATTTAAAATTGTCTTTGGACTTCTTAAGAAAATATTTTTCCTCTATAAATGCTGAATGAGGGGTTGGTCGCGTCTTTGGGGGCTAGTTTGTGTCTCTAAACCCCTTACAATGTGCTGAACCCCCTGAGCGTTCCATCAATAGCCCTTCGAGCATTTTATTAGAGCGATGGTAGTAAAAAAAATCAACATCTAATCAATCGTTAGAGTCGCATTCAAGGACTACAGTACATAGAAAGTTTGAAATCCACAAGTTTAAAGGACATAATGCCCTTTTCTTCATACATTTTAATTTGAAATTGCTTAAATGATACTTTACTAGGTTAACAATAAATTAACATATGTTTATTAGAGGACAATAATTCAAGAAAAAAAATTGACCGTCAAATTAAATTGATTCTAAAATTGACTGACTGTGTTTAATAGCTATCAGTGCTGTTCTAATTACTGTACTTAAAAAGCAAATAATCAATTCTTTTTTCCAATTTTCAAACAGGTTCATTTATATGACCTTCAAAAAGATATTTTTTTTTGTTTTTCGTTTTCACATTCCAAATAGAAACGAAAAAGAAGGGGGCGGAAATGAACGCCGAAGCTTTTTTTTATGCGACTGTAACACAAAGAAATAATTTGCTTGGACATTTTTTGTTTGTCATACAATAAAAAAAAGGCGGAGAACTAACTTTTCTGAGGATTTACAAAAGAAAAGTGTCAAACTTATTAGATTTGTTTGGAATTGCTGCATTTTATTCAAACTTCGAATGAATTTCTGGAACTTTCTTAAATCCTATGGGCACATAAACATAGACTATAGGTGAGAGAAAAAAATAGCTATATGTAAATAGAAAAATGGAAGCCCGCTTTTAAAAAAAATTGCATGAAATCAAGTTAAGAAGAGATATGTAAATATTTGGCGCAGAGATTCAAAAGCAGTGCATAATTGATTTAAGAATGCTGGTGCAGTTTTTAGACTTTTCAGAATGGGTTATTGTAACTACGAGTTTAAAGGGAGACCTTTGCGATCTAACTAGGAATACAAATACGAGCATTGTTGAAAATGTATGTTTAAAATATTTCGCAAACATATTCAAACAACGGAGACGAGCTAAATTTAATATTACCTTGTATACAATTGCTTTCTATTAACTTAGCATCGTAATTTTTTTTTCTTTAAAATTTTGGGAATATTTTATTGCGTCAAATTTTCAGAAAATGTATTTAAGGTTTAGGCTTATATTTTTTAAAAAAAATTGCGCATGCGTGGCACACATTTATGCGAAATTGCCTAAAAAATTAGTATGAAATAACGATTATAAAATAATTTATGTTTGTGTTGGAGTCATTAACCAGTTAGTTAGTAAAATGAACCACATGAAAAAAAAACATTTCAGTTATGTGTTTACCTAATATAATTACATTTAGCTGTCAAAAAAATACAACTGCATTCTAAGTACAGTTTTCTAAAATTCGTCTAATCGTAACTTTTTGTTGTACTAATTGATATTAAATAGAAGAGCGTAATTCATAATACAATAATATAAAATTAACCACTTAAAGAATAAAAATGGAATACCTAAAAAAAAAAAGACTGTATGTAGATTTTCAACATAATTTTCTGTACAAAAACGAGACTGAAAAAAACCTCTTCCACTTTTTTAAAAAAAAGTTATAAAATCGTTATTAATAATTTTAAAAATCGCATGTCTGATTTTCAATTCAATTCATGATAATGTTCGATTAAAAAGAAAAAAGGCATATTTTTAAATGGTGATCCATTAATTATGTTCTCCAGGGTTTAATTTAAAGATATCTCGCATATGTTTAAATCACAACTTGTTATAATTGTTATAGCAGTAGGATGCATATAGATAGAGATAAGTACATCTACTGTGTGGTCAAATTATTACTTGACATTTTTATGGAGATCATTTATACTTTCACGTAATTGCCGCTAGAAGACGAGATAGCTATTAATAGGAAATATAGAAATAGTGAGGCATCAGTTGTACTGTGTTGCTTGTGAAAGAAATAGGGAAAAAAATGTTGTTCATCTGTGTTTGGTCGCGAATGATTAGAGCAAAATGCCTGCATTTGTGAAGTGTTCAAGAGAAGCAATTATTAATGTTTACAAAAAGGGGATTACCAAGTAGAAATTTGGATCTCAACGTCAGACTCGTGGTCGTCATAGGCTACTAAAAGTTCGTACGAAAATGAGAACTGTGAAAAATGTCCAGTCCAAGAGCAACTGTGCTTCAAATTGCAGGAATCTTAATCAAGGTACAAATATGAATGCCTTTGAATGAGCTGTTCGTCACACATTACACCTTATTAGCTATGATAGCGAACGACCTGTTCTACAGCCACTTTTGTTTGCCTTGAACAAGAGCAGACGTCTGCAGTTCACGAAAGAGAATAGAGATTGAACTGTAGATGACTGGAAAGGGTCATGCGGTTCGATGAATCACATTTTCAACTAAACCACTCAAATGACAGAGTGTGAATATGGAAAAAAAAACAGATTGAAACTATGAATTCCATCTGCATTGCTACAACTCTTCAAGCCGGGGAAGGCAATATTATGGTTTGGGAGACGTTTTTTGGCATTGCATAAGTCCTTTGATTCGTGCGGAGAATCGTCTGAATGCCTGAATGTATTTGAATGGTGTCGCAGATTAAATACATCCTTTTATATTAATCAAGTATCCTGCCGGTAAACGGATATTTTCAGAAAGGACAAAACTCCCTGTTATATAGCTGGCATTCTCTCCAGACGGTTCATAAGGCATGACTGAAATTTTACCTTGCTTAGTTGGCCTACACAATCACCATATCTCAATCCAAAGGAGAATCTGTGATAACAGCTCAAACGGGGTACCTAGCAGCAGGACCTATAGTACCACCTAATCTGAAGGCAACGAAAATGGCAATTCATCGCACAGGTGTATGGTTTCAAAACCCTCATACTACCGACCACCAACTCATAGAGTTCATGCCATGAAGAATACATGCAGGGGTCAATTTCAGGGTGTACAACTACCCTAAAATTGTAACGTTTGCGAAAAATTGACAATTTTTTTATGATTTTATATTATTGGCCATCTTATTAGCTTCATAAAAATACCAAGTTTATTATTTTCCGTTCAGTAGAACAAAAAATAAAGCGTTTTAGTAAAAGCAGATACCATTACTTCAAGCAAGATGTCATACTTTACAACGCGTTTTACTCGAAATGTGTGTGTGTTTTGAAAATGCCCAAATGGGGCCAGCGATTGCTCAAAAAGTTTTGAAAATGATAGACTGAAATTTTTTATGAGTGTTCTGTATGATAGTAGAAGTGTTTTAACCTTCAGATTTATCAATCACTGTTTTATTACAAAATTTACAGTCCTTTATGTTTATACAATCGCTGTTTTTTTAAGCAATTTCATACAACTAAGAGATAGTGCTATAGTTTTTGTAAAAATTAAAATATCTGTTATCTTGATGGTCATTTCAAAATTGGATAACATAGCAACACATCAGAATTGAAAAATTGAAAATTTGTTAATAAACTTTTGGTACAGAATGGGTCGCGTTTATGTTATTTTTTGTCAATTTTTACCCATTTTTTTCCCATTTTAGTAATAATAATTTCTTTTTCTCTTCTTAATTTTAGCATATTTTTCTTAAAATATACTAAACAAATCTAAAAACCACAAAAAAAATCCCCGTATCTCCATTATTTAAAAAAAAAGTTGTCGTAAGTAGTCGGATACCTGAGGGCAAGAGGTGGTCTAATATTGTATTGAAAGGGTGGCCATAATAATTTGACCACTCAGTGTATACCATATATGTATGTATGAATTCATCAGTTTATGTGCTGCACAAAATGAACTTTGGCATTGTATATAGATTATTCAAAATAAGAGCGTTAGAAATTATAATAATTCTTTTATTGAGAATGTGCAGCTTTTATATGCGCAAACCTACTTCGGAAATTTTTATCATATTGTTAAGGCAATTTCAGACTTTTTTTCCCTTTGCTGAACGGGTATTGTGGCTGGAAAGCTCATCTGTAGTACTCAAGAGAATTCTCTTCACTAAAATAAAGAGATTTTGTTTTTCGACGTCCATTTATCGTGACGTAAACTTGTTTGGAAAATAATTTATTTCATGACTCTCAACATTTTTCGTAGAACACGATACCTTTGAGGCACTTTGGTTAAATATCGCTGCTCAATGCTATGCCTGTATAATGAAATAAACTAGTAAACAATAACATTCGATTTTTACATCCTAAAATAAATAAATATTTCATTTAATATATCTACAGAATGATTATAAGTAAGGCATCTCTTTCAAAATGTTGTAAAACAAGTATTATAAAAAAAAATCTTTTTCAAGTCAATCCCTACTTAGGTCAACAAAGAAAAGTTTTATTTTAGTTACTTTTTTATTAAATACTTACAATTAATATAAATATTTATATACATAAGACAGAATCACAATATTAAATGACAAAATAGAAAGCAATTTCCTTTGTAATTTCCCATTTTCCTTTCTATATAGGGTGTTGAACTATTTTGTTTGTTTGTTACTATTTATTCATTAATTAAATTTAATTATTCTAATAACATAGCATTGTAAAAAGGAAATCACACTCTCACAAGTTAGGCCTCGACCACGACCTGTGGATTAGATGTCCAACGTGCTATCCATTGCGCTACAGGGAAACATCGAACGATTTTCCTTTCTATATATGCTGTTGAACTGTTATTTTGTTACTATTTATTCATTTTTAATTTAATTAATGAATTAATATTTGAAAAACTGTATTAACATCAAGTGTCAATCCACTACAAGTTTAAAAAAAATATTTGAGCTTGAATGGATGAATAGAAGTATTTTATTAACGATTGAAAATTTTAACAATATATATATATATATATATATAGGGAGAGAGTAAACTAATAGGAGGAATTGAAAAAAGAGCCACTGGTCAGAATGACTTCAAATATGGAAATAAAATTAAAAAAAATGGCATAACGCAAAAAATGTATCAAAGTGTATCAATCGATGAGGTCTTAGACCCAAGGACAGTTAAAAATTGATTTTTCCTGTCCAATATGGTACAATTTTGTCGTTGTGAGATTTTCACAAACAGTGCAATAACTGTTGAAGGATTTGGAAGTACTTTTTCCCGTCAAAAAACCGAAGCAGAATCAAGTACATCGGAGAATACAGTTGGTTTAATGTGCAACATTTGCCAAAGTCGTCGTAATTCATTTCTTTTCGCTTCCCCTTTCTTGAAGTATATTCAGTTCAAATTTGAAATTATTCTAATCAGTGGTTATTTTTCACACCATTTGGAAAGTAGGACTTTAATTATAATCATCCTGAACATACTTTTCATGTAGTATATCGTTTTCTCTTTTTTGAGCAACAAGAAAAAGTGCTTTTTCATCCATCTAAGATCTAACTGCCAGCATAAGCCTCCATCTTCCTTCAGCGGAAAAAAAAATAATAAATATCTTTAAATTGTTTTTGTTTCCACGAAGAATTGCAAAGGCACGGGTTTTTCCCCAAAGTTCTGTAAAAAGAGACGAACGAAATATAAACAAGAAAACAAGCTGTGGATGAATAAATAACGATTTCGGAGAACACAAGCTAATCTCTGTAAGTTAAGTTGCAGTCATTTTCAATATATTTTTTTCCCTTCAAATTTTAGAATCCCTTTGCCTTTTACTTGTTCTAAGTAAATAGCGGAGAAAAAAAATGGCGTAATCCTTTCTGCTTTATTGCAAACTCTTTTCTGATATTGTTTATTGGTACAAAAACTTGATTTTTATTGCGTTTTTTAGAGGCTATTTACTCTTATCCTTACACAGAGGTACCTCAGCAACGGGATCCTTTAGATGCGATGTTGATCGCGAGTGAGTAGCTGGAGGCAATTTTAATTTCGATTGAAATGAAGTGAAGTGAACATGTTTTTGTTCAGAGAACGATGGAAAGTGATTGAGTTATTCGAAAATGTCTCTTTTTCTGTAATTTTTTTCTTCATTAAATCTTTCTGGAAGGAAAAAAACAGGATTTATTTCGAAGATACTTTTCAAATAAAAATGCTTTTGCGTATATGCAGAGGTTCTTTGCTTGTTTGTTTTTAGTTCAAAGTTTTCCTTTGTTTGATTTTTCGGGAAATCGTGAAATGGAGGATGTTTTATTTTTAGATTAAAGTTGTCTTTATTTTTGTCTTTTCTAATTCCGGGGATCTACCTTAATAGAATTTCATTTGAGTTATCTTTGGACATCGTTATTAAACTTTTATCTTTCGAAGTCTTTTATTATGTTTGCTTGCTTCAGTTTCAACCCCGAAACAAACAGTACGCAGGAATGTAGTATTCAAGTTTGTAATAAATATATCATATGAAACGCAACTATATTGAAACGTTTTTGGAACAAATTTAGAAGGAATGGTACACTTTGCACTTTTAAAAGAAAGAAAAAACCAATTATATATATATACAAATCAGAGTATAATGTCAGTTGATTCATATTATCAGGAAATAAAAATGTTATCTATTTTGTTGCTCTTTTAATATAAATATGATCATTTATTTTTCACCTCAAAACCAAACGTTTACTAATTTTTAGCAAATAGTATATACTTTTAATATAGCACTTGAAAAGTTATTAGAGACTCAGAAATCAATGTTAGGGGAAATATTCTTAATAAATCAGTTAAAATAGTGACTTATGCTGTTGACATTTGCATTATTTCCCGAACAGCACCAGCTATTACAGAGGCATTTAGGGCATTAGAACAAAGTGCTAAAAGAATTAAATTTTCTGTAAAGAGAATTAAACTAAATATTTACCCTGTTCAGTCCGACTTGCAACTTAGTCACATAAATTTGAAAAATTTAAGTGTTACTTATTTGGGATCTGAGATAAATAATAAAAATGAGCTGCCTCCAGGAATTTATAAAAGAATAATTGCTGAAAATATGTTTTTTTGCCTTAAAGAGAGAGAGAGAGAGAGTTATTTAAAATCCAGTTTTCTGAAATTAAGAACAAAATTGCTTCTTTACAAAAGTCTTATAAGATCTGTCCTGACTTATGCATCAGAGACTTAGCCATTGACTTCACGTCATGAGAAAGCTTTGGGAATTTTCGAGAGAAAGATCTTACGCTGCATTCTTGGTGGGATCCAAGTGAATGGTTCATGGAGAAGAACTTAGAACTCTACAGAACTTACAAACAACTCGATATTGTAAAATTTGTCAAATTACAGAGACTTAAATGGGTTGGTCATCTGGCTAGAAGGAAAATGATCGTTTCTGCAAGAAACTCTTTCTGGCAAAGGCCATGGGAAATAGACTTCGCGGCAGACCCCGTTAAAATGGATTGACTGTGTCAAAAAAGACCTAAATATTTTAAAGGTCAAAAATTGGAAAACCTCCTCAACCTCCGTTGAACAAATTATACAATTTTCATACGGATTGTTCAAATTGTAATTTTTTTTTCATTTGTACAAATTGTGGCCATAGCTCATAGTTTTTCGAACACGCATCCAATATTTAACAAATTTATTACATCATCAATAAAAACTTTTTATATATAAAGTGAAAAGGAGTAGTAGATGCTACAGGAAAAAAATAATGGCTTAGCTGTTTACTTATATTAATTTATTATGAAATGCAAAATCTGGCATAAGCAATTTTTGAAAAACAGCATGGCTTCGGCTAGATCTTCTTTGATAGAAGATCATAGATCCGATTTGATGAATGTTAAAGCAGATATGAGAATAGTCTTTACACAGTAACTTGAGTAGGAGGAACAGTTATTAGCCTTAGAGCTATTTTCCTTTTAATTTTGTACTGTAGATTTGTATAAGTTCTAAAAGAGTGACCATATTTTTCTATTCTTTCAAGTAGAAATCCGTGTAGAAATCTTGTTTGTACTTTTCCATTTTTATACTTAAAGGTTCGAAGTTTTTTTTATGTTCATTCGCTTTGCCTTAGCCTTTTCAATACTATCCGATTTTTTCTCAAAATCTAATTAATAATAAAAAAAACAATAAAAAATAATAACTCAGTTTATATTTTTAAATTTTTTCCGATTAACTTTAAACTTATTTCAATTTAAAATATCCAACAAAAACTGAAGTCAGAGTTGGAGTTGACGTATTTTTAGTGACTCCAACTCCGATTTCCTTTACTCAAAAATCTGTCCGACTCCACAGCCCTATCTGCTAGACCAAAGGTGGCCAACCCAAATGACCTCTCGGGCCATTTCAGAAAAACATTACATCTTGTGGACCACACATAAAAATATATATCTTTAAATTAGATTTGGACCTATTACAAACATTTATTAGAGTGAAAATTTAAATCATTTTTTTTTATTTATTTATCCAACGCCCGTGCTTAGCTTCTTGACCATTTGACGCCGAGCCTCAAAGTACCGACTGGCTATGTCATCAGTCGGGTATTTCATCGAGTCCAGTGCATTGTATCAGGTGGTCCCCATCCATTCTGGCATGGCCGCAGAGTGGGTAGGCCTCGTCAGCAGCCAGACCAAGACAGTGGAGGTATACTCCCAAAAGGTCATGTCCGGTGATTAGGCGAAAGCGGGCAACAGCCCCGGCTCTCTTCAGGTGCCGCAGCATTAGACCCACAGTGGCCAAAGTTTCCCATGGCTCTCCAAGGCTTTGGGGGTTTTGGGTCATGGTAGTATATATTTGTCAATGAATGTGAAAATAATGCTCTTTGCTCTTCTGAGAGTCAAGAGGACTTTCGGTTGAGACGACTCAGCTCCTTGCTTGGCTTGCCCATTGCCGGGATCCCAACATGACTTGGGACCCAATGTAAGGTCACTGTCTAGTCATATGAGATTAACTCATCAATTTTAATTCGGCACTGAATTGCGTTAAGGCAGTCAGTTGGTGTATTGCTGCTTAAAACTAAAATTACAACTTGGGAGTTTATGAAGAAGACAACTTTTGCAGGAGCTAGTAATTGCATTGTAGCATCACAGACAGCCAAGACCTCGCCATCGTGGCTGCGGTTGTTTCTTTCCCACATCTAATGAATCCTCAAACAGCCGACAGAACCATCCCAAGCCGGCTCCGTTTGTTTCTGGCAGGTTTGAGCCATCACTGTAGATATGAAGCCCCTCATTCACTGGATATCTTAGTTCAATCGTTTCCAGAGCGCAGTATTTTAGCTTGTCAGCGTTGGCATGATCCTTATTTGATATAATGTTAATTAGAGGTTGAGCCGTTTAGAGGGAAGGGCAGTAGCGACTGTGGAGTATAACTGTATAAGAGTACGGCGAGTCATTAGTAGCGGAAGTTGGTGTTTCTTCATAAGAAGTACCGCATGTGAAAGAGGAGAAGTCTATCTTAAGTTTTAACATCGAATTTACTAATAGGTCCATGAGGTATTCCATCTTCTTTATTGTAGGTATTTTTTAACAAGTGCAAAAAGGTGCATTTTCCATTGAAGAACTGTTTAGTTTTGCAACACATTGTACTAAAGACTATACAATTATCCCGTGAAACCCGAGATAGTAAACAGTAAAATATTTACAATTTAGTACATAATATAAGTAAATATCAAGATAAAACCTTTTAATATTCTTTTATTATATTATAATAAAATTTTTTAAAGTAATGTACAAAATAAAGTTATTATGTGGAAATAGTTTTTTTTAATGACAGGGATAGGTTTTAAATTTTAGTGGGCTTATAAGCTTTATAGGGAAGGTGAATCCATTTTGCATACACATTTATAATTTTCTTTTAGACTTTTTTATTGGGACTTGTGGAACCCCTGGGTATGCCTCGTAGAACACAGTTTGAAGACTACTGATCTGAACAATGGAATAGACATTAAGTAGATCGCGATAGACCGGTGGACCACCTAGACATTTTGGGGTGACCGTTTTCACTAAGACCTAAGAAAAGCGCATACTAAAAGAAACTTATTTACGGAACACAGACGCCAGATAGACGAGAGAATAGACTTTTCGCAATCGATGCTATTGTGTTTACTTAAGCAAATGATTCGATAAATGTGTAGACGTCACATGTATCTTCACTAGAGAAGCACGATGGCGCACAACATGTTCGCTGTCGCTATAGACGAAAAAAGCGATCATTGAGATTCCAGCCTTATGAATGAATTTTCCCCACAGGATAATTGAAGGGGATAATAAATTTTGACGAGAGATCAGCTCTTACCACGATAACACGGAATTGGCTACTGTGACATCTGCCCATATCACACGCTTCTGCGGGATTGGGTTCTCGTGTCGCTTAGAATCTTTTGGACGAAGTAAAGTATCCTTGTAAGGATGGTTTGGATATCCCTAACCATCAGTGAACGAGAGTTAGAAGAAAAACTAGCCACATAGTCAAAACAACACAATTTATTTACAAGCTTAACAAACTTGAACAACCAAGATTGGGAATTGCACCGTAAGCTTGTGGGGGTGTCGGCCTATTCGGCACCCCTCTTTCACCGTCTTGCCTACTTAAAGGTGTGGGGGGGGGAAACAAAGCATCACCAGCAACTTCCATTAATAACTATTATTTTATTTCTCTTTAAACACACTTAAACAATCACAAGTGAAACTACAAAAGAAAACCCTAGGAGTGATATATAAAGCGAGCTATCTCTAATCTCATGAATAACTCTAAGTAAACCCTACTAAATGAACTAGACAAGGGGAACAAGCGCTACTGATCCGATAACTAAATATGATTCAATCTATCTTAGATCCTCAATCTAATAATTTAATATCTTAACAACTATTTCCTTAACTCGTGCTACGTTTATGAATGAAATATTCTAATATTCTCTCTTACGTATCACCGCAACAGCTCCCCGGCTCCTTCTATCTTACATCTACAAAACCTATATGACTTTATATAGTCAAACTAATTTAAATATCATGGTTTCTTCTTGAGAGAATGCTAGTCCCAAAGTTTCCCCAAGGGAATTAGTGGAAAAATGACGTGTATAGATCCGTCACGAACTAATTTATAGGAGCAAGAGCGAGGAAGATGATATAAGTTAATTTGGTATAAATTTAATAACTTACTTTAAGCCAAAGCTAATATGAATCAAATATCAAATTGACCAATCGTCAATTATAAATATTAAGCAGATAATTTACTGCACACCTTCGTTCAGCTTTCTATTATCTTACATTAATCCTCACTGCTATCCTTTAGCTTCTAACCGCTATTTCTCTCTCTCTCTTTCGAACATGAAAGCGAACACATAAATACATGATAAAATTTACATCTTTCGCGTCTTCTTCTTCGGGAGGAAGTTTTCAATTAAATAATATTTAAAGAAAGTATTTCCCCAAGAGGATTATTAGGAAAAACGTGTGTAGACCCGTTACTTCCTTATATTAAAAAAGTTGCATTCATTAAGCATCGTTCTTTGACTCTAATCCATGTGAATCTGCATTTACAATGATGAATATAATTGAGACAACATATTTTCCCCGTCTCACAGACGAGCACTTAGAATACAATGCAATATTAGCTGTAAAAAATTATATACCGAGATATTCCAGAGATTAACGAACAATATGCAAACTGAAATATCTGTTGACTATAAATACGAGAACTAACTTTAGATGAAAATGATTTATTTTTTAATGCATTTTGAATTTTTTGTGATAATAAATGCATCATTTGATAATGTATTTTAAACACGGTTTTAAAAGAGTATGTTTTTTGTATTGTAGTTTTGTCGACAGTGTACAAATTCTGTATTAGTTATTAAATTATAATAAATATTGTAGACCTTTTTTTTAACTCACTAAACCTACGCCTTTAGGGGACCACTACACCTTGAAAAAAGTGGAATTGGCCCGTACCAAAGAAAAGACTACCCACCCCTGCTGTGTACTGTATATTTAAAGGAGTTGCAGGTGGAGCCTATTTTTGTGTAGGGACCTAAGAAGTCTTTAAATTTCGCTGTAAAAAAGAATAATATTTTTACTTTGTAACAAAAAAGTATTTAGTAAATTTATTTTCGTACTTATAAAAATGACCTTGAAAGCATGACATTTTTTTTAAAAGCAAGCGACTCAATCCATCTACGTGCTTAATTTCCACAATCAAATAAGAAAAAGAGAGAGAGAAATTTCCCTCTCTCTCTCCCTGCGCTAAAAAAGACTTTCACAAGTCGGTTTCTAAATTAATATGCAATCACGTCACGGTATTTTTCTAAAATAACAACTAATTTTATTAATTAACGAAATCACTTGGGAAAACAGGAGAAATATTCCGTTCCTTTGTCTCTTTCTCGCACACTTTTTTTCTAAAAGTTGAAGGAGACAATGAAAAAGGTTCCTCAACCTCATTACGGCTCTTTTTAGAAAATCATTTGAAGGTTATTGAAGTAGATTAGACACGAAACTCGCTCAAAGTTTTGTTCTCTGTACACCTTTTTTTGCGGTGAAGCGATTGTAATTGAAGAAGGTATGTAATCTCTCTCCTCTCCCACCCCCTCAAAAAGTGAAAGCCCATTGTATTAAACAATCTCAATAGGGTTAACAAAGAGAGAAAGGAAAACCTTCGAATTTTTCAATTAAACTTTTAAAAGAATTTGGTTTTTGTAACTTAAAAATTTCTATAACAATATGATTTTGTCCAAGCTAATAAAATTATGCGAAACTGAATTAAGAGTAGTGAAATAAATGATCCAATATAATTATGCATTATTTATTTGTCCTCCCTAATTATTTTGGATAATTCCCTTTTAAAAATCTATATTTACTTTACTGATTAGCATGTGATAGTAGAATTAGTGCACTGCTTTGTATAGTTAGTGTTTAAAATATTAAATTAGTGTACCAATTAGAAAAGAAAGATGTTTCTACCGTGTAAGGCTCAATTTTTGAAAGTCCATGCAGTTTAAAAGTTAAATTTTCTGCCTATTTTTTAGTTCTTAGCACATTGTTGATCAATATTTTTATACAGGGGCTATCTCATGCTCCCAGTTATTATATCGTAAAGGGCTAAATTCATGATAGTCACATGATAAATGCAATCACGTGATCTCTATTGAATGCAAAACAGAAAAATACATATATACCATTTATTCTATTTGAAAAATTTAAGCAAAATTTCAAAGTTGTTGAATGATTAAATATGTTTAAATATTAAGATTCTTCAAACATTTTTAAAGATAAAAAAATTTTTATACATTATCTACCAATAAGTATTTGGACACCCATACAAATGAGGGTATATGCGGTCCTGATCTACGAGTATGTCACGCTTTCTGTACTTAATTATCGTGTAGGAAACAACATTGGCATTAATGGGATGCAAAATGACACGAAATGCAAAGCTATCTGACTTTGAGAAGGGCGTAATTGTGTCGGATATATTAGAAATGGCCGATTCTTAAGGGACATATCTAGCGAGTTAAACATTCTAAAACCGACAGTGGCTCTTGTGATTAGAAAGTGAAATGTGGGTGGTGATTGTCAGAATGTACATCGACCCGACAGACCCAAGAATCTAAGAGGTAGAGACCGACGAGTGCTGCCCAAGGAAATTCAGTAAAATTGTACCAAACCAATGTCCCATACACTCCAGAAGTTCCAACAAGCATCAGGGATTGTTGTTTCGATAAATACCAACTGTAAGGAAGCGCATTTGCTTGGTTTCCATGGTCATCATGCCTTTTATTACAAAACCCAATCGCGCTGCTCGAATGAAATGGTGCAAGGCCCTTCGAAATTAGAGCATAGATAAGTAGAAACAGGTTATCTGGAGTGATGAATCAAGGTTCAATCTCTACCATTTGGATGGTAAAGTCTGGGTATGGCGTATGACTAGAGAACGCCTTTTGCCAGGATGCATTGTACCAACACTAAGGTTTGGCGGAGGTGGAATTGTGGTCTGGGGATGATTTTTGTGGTATCGACTGAAACCCTCTCTTGATCCTAATTTATGGTAAGCTCAACGACTACTCCTACTCAACTATTCTAGATAAAAATGTTCCTTCAACGCTGTCACAATCTTACATTTTGGATTATTGTTACTTCCAGGCTGACAAGGACACTTATCATGTTAGGAGTTTCACCATGGATTAGTATGATGATAATAAAGTGAACCGATTGGACTGGCCAGCCCAGAATCCAGGCTTGAATTTATAGAACACCTCTGGGATGAGTTGGATCGCCGAATTAATGGGTGTAGCAACCGTCCAAAATCAGAGAAAGAACTTGCATGTATTTTCCAAGTCGAGTGGAAGAAAATATCATTGTCCATATTCCAAACACTTGTGGAAAGCATGTCCCGGAGGCTTAAGGCTGTAATTACTTCACGTGGAGGTTCTAACAACTAATGAAATATGATTAAATATTGTTCACCTCTTTTATCACAGGTGTCCAATTACCTATTGGTACATAGTGTACTATATGTGTATAATTGTATTTTTAAATCAAGTTGTGACAGATCTATACGCGTCCTTCAATTAACCTCTGTGGAAATCTTTGGACTATGATAAAACAACATTTCTTTTCTTAAGAAGAAACCATGATATGCAAATGAAGTTTATTATATATAGTTCAGGTTCGCTTGCTAGAAAAGTTAGTTAAAGCGTGACAAAGTGAGATATAAGTAGAACAGATATAAAGAAGAGAGTTAGTAAGTCAGTGTGAGAGAAGAAAGTTAGGAAGTTGGAATTATAAAGAGATTGAAGGATTAAGCATTAAAAGATAAGAAGACTACCTCAGGTATTAGTCACATTTATAGTACGTTTTGATGTTTAAATTATTAAAGAGGATTAAGTGGCAATTAGTTACATATCTACCGTTTAAAGCAGAAGATTGATTAATACAAAGTGGATCAATTATTAGAAGTATTCTCCAAAAACGCGACTCTCGTCTCCTTACCTCTGCTTGCTAATCGGAAACATCTTGTTTGATCTGATTCATTGAATTGTTTTTGAGTTAATTAAAGTGCTGAATGAATAATTAGAAATTATCATGTAGAATCATTCTTCACTTCCTTCTACACCTTTAGCCGGGTCACATGGTAGACAGGGGGGGGGGGTTACAAAGTTCATGTTTTTACCTAAATGCGTTATTATTGTTGGCAAATATGTGCTTTTTTTAAAAGAAAGTTTCTATAAACAGCAAATCGTATTTCATTGGTTGGAAACACGTGATTGCGTTTATGAATTTATGAGCTGCTTGGCTGGAAACGGCAGTTATGGGGTTATGACGTCGTATGAATTTAGCCCAGCGCTTCTCAAAGTGTGGGGAGCGCCCCCTAGAGGGGCGTGATAACCCTGCGAAGGGGGCGCGAGCATATCGAAAAGTTAAAAACAAAGGATTTAAAAAAAATCACAAATTTATTGAAAGGAAGCAAAACAAAATATACATTCGGACATAATAAATGAAATGCACATTTACGCTGATGTAATATACTTATAAATGTATCAGCACTGCACAATGTATTTGATGATTAAACTCACAATACTAGTTTAAGAACAAGTTTAAAAATTACTAGTGATTCACATACGTTTGTTATATACAGAATGTAATACTTATCTTGATAATTTCTACGGTTTATGATTAAAATCGCGTATTGTAGCGTTAACGTGAAAAGTGCAATATTATTGCACTCACATTTTTATTGTATAAAGATGAAAATTATAATTGAAAATTGGGTCACAAACATTTGAAAGTTTCAGAAACACTGATTTAGCCCATTGTTTCTGGTATAAGATATGTTTAATGCATGTTTTTCATTGGAATATCAAATATATAGGATTTTAATCAAACTTTTATGATAATAAAAAATTGCGCGCATGTGATTAAATTTCTAAACTCTAAAAATATAGTCTGATGTTTGTGAAAAGCGTATAAACTGATTGTGTAGAAACATCCAATTGCTGTTATCACGTGACTTTGACGTCATATGAATTTAGCCAATTGAATGTGTATGCAAAAACACAATCTAAATAAACTTCTATTAGCTTTAAATATTCGTAAGAAATTAAGATGAAACATTAAATCTTTTTTATGACTTTTGATATTTTTTTAGTAAAATGAACAATTGAAAAGTCACCGAAGTGTAAATGAAACAGAACATGATAATGGATGTATTGCTAAATTTGACAGATACAAACGAAATATTTTCATGGTATTCCAAGGATGGTATATGTTTAATCCACTCTTCTTCAAAATTGCTTTTACTATTAGATTTTATTACATTTTTTTCTGTTTTTGTTGTCTAATATATATTGGTCTGGTGTTCTCATATTCATGGATGTATTCTAATAAGTCATCCAATTCCTAATTATTACAGTGTGTTTCAAAATCACACTTGGACAATCAAAATTCATTAAAAATATCTTTATCGTCACGTCTTGTCATGGATAAAATTTTTGTATTTTACTAAGCCTAAATATCTTTTTTCTTTATTAGAATGGAAACGAATAAACACAATGAAAAGAGTTTTGGAGTACTCCTATATTTTCCCTATATAGGTTTCATTAACTGACGTTGATAATGCAAGTGCTAAAATGATTTACTCGAGACCATTCGACAAATTGTTCAAATGTATTTACACTATTTCAGTGCGTGAATTCCAAATAGTCATGATTTGAAAAGGAATTTTTCAAATTATTCCATTTAAGTTCAGACAATTGGAAATTAATTAATAGTTTAAGAGATACATTTGATTATAATTGCCTTTTTTTTTCATTTGATGCAAAATATTAGTGCTTTTCAAACAACAAATCATTTTCGATTTTGCAATTATGGATGTTGGATGGGATTTAGCTCGTAATTCTTTTAATAAAAATCAACGATTACGCTCCTGGAATGTGTTCCAAGGAAATTATTCATTGTTTGTTACAATTTAATTTTACATAACGATCTTTTGTTGAAATAAAACAAAAGGTGCGAGCCAAATTTGGCTATTTTTGAGTTCGAGATAGATCTTTCTTCTTGCAAATCTTTTTCGTAAACTCTTAAAACAAATAAATGATTTATTTTAAGTCTCTAAAGCTCGCCAACCATGCATGGATTATAGCAAAAACCATTTGAAAACTCAATTAGAAAAAAATAAAATGAAAGCAATTTAATTGCTCCTGTTACATGAAACAATTTTGTCTGCTTCTGAAAATGTGAAACTAAAACGTTACTTTTACTCAATTAACTCAATAAAATTAAAATCAAGAGGGGAAAAAATATTGCAGTGGGTGGAGAAACTTTTATCCAATATTGCATCATCATACATCACTGTTCCTGAACGATAAATGAGGAATTATAAAAACCAATCCAATTTTAAGTAAACAAGTTCTTGCAGAATAAGTTTTTGGTTGTATAATTCTGTTAGGAGGGTTTGAGAGGGATGCTTCCCACAGACCGTTTTTGCATCTTTTCACCCCCCTCCCTGAGTCGAATAGCTGGACCGATGTTTTTGACAAGGACCTTAATAGAATCCACCCGAGGAAGAGTGTTCTATTAATTGCACGTCAGCTGCCGGCCGAATTGCAACTCGTCACAGAGAAAAAAACTGACATTCTAACAATTCTGAAACATTGAGTGATCGATTTGGTCTTCATTAGGGAATTTTCAAGAGATATCCAGGATGGATTTGTTGTTGTACACGTCCTTATGTGTAATCTTTGGCATGCAGTTTTTTCTTCGTCGTGTAAATTGTAGGTAGACTTTTAAGGTGTCTCAGGGATGTTAGTTTTGTCTCGAGACTGAAACTATAAGCAGTTTTGAAATAGATATAATTCTTTGAGTTCAAAATTAAATAAATTCTTTTAAAAATTATTTATAAAAGAATGACGTTTCACAAAGTATAAACTGTTTACAAATTTATAAGCATATGAAAGTAAGAAACATTTCTGTAAAAAATATTAATTACGTTAAACCTTACACATGATATTTTCTAGAACATTAGCTCTAATTAATAGCAATAAGTTGATTTACAGAGTTAAATATATCCTGATTACACTGTAGAATTTTCATATAAATAGAATAATAAACAATATATTTTAAAAAATAAAAAAATTATATTTTTTAAAATTGTAATATTTTTAAAATTTTTTGAAATAAAAAAAGACATAGAATACTGAAATTAGGTAGGGTTTAAAGAGTATGGTACAAATTATAATTCAATGAATTTGTATGCATCAAGGGCTATCATTTTAGAAAATATTATGCGCAATTTTACTTAATATTTATTACAGAAATGTTTCTTATTTTCATATGCTTACAATTACATGCTTTCATTTTCATATGCATGAATAATCTTGGCAAAATTACATAGAGTTCTGACGGATCTATAAGCGTGCTTCTACTAACCCTCTTGTGAAATCTTTGGGCTATCAATCACAACCAACCCTTTTGGAAGAAGAAACCATGATATGAAGATTAGGTCAGTAAAATATGGTATACGTTTTGTAGCTAGTGAGTAAGATAGAAGAGAATAGATGAATATACGGAGTTGCCTGGAGGTTGAAATAAATCTGTCGATAAAGAAAGATATCTACCAATTGGGTATTAGTTATATTGATAGCGCGTTTCGGGATTTAAATTGTTAAAGATATTTAAGTGACGATTGGTCGCATAGCTACATTGTAAATCAAATCTTTGAGTAGGGGCTTAATCCAAAAAAGGTGAATCAATTTAATAGAAGTCTTCTCAGAATTCGCGCCTCTCGTAGCAAAATCTTCCCTGCTCTTTCTGGGAACATCTCATCTTACTGGGTTAATTGAAGTGTGTCTGTGGAAATTAGTGTGCTGAATAAATAATCAAAAAGTATTATGTCGAGTCATACTTTACTTCCACCCACACCTCTAACAGGGTCCGAGAGAAGGTTCGGAGTTTTACAGAGTGAAAAATGTAAACTTTTACCTACGCTAAAGTTAATGAGGTTTGCTTGATGAATAAAAATAAGAAATCCGAATTTTTTTAAAGTAATTAAGTTTGTGGTGTCTGGACCCCACTCACTCCACCCGGCGCGTCTCTAAGTGTGTGAGGAAACATATCATCAACAACAAACGCCATAACAACAAATATTTTTATTCAAGACTGACAAACACTTAAACAATCACAAGTTTAATTATAAGAAGAAACCTAGGAGTGATTCCCTAAAACGTCGATTAATCCTAATACTCAATTCAAAGTAATTACGACTACCAGAAATAGACAAGGAGACGATCACTAGCTAACCTCAGGTCGGTACTGAATCTATTATCTTCAAATGTCAATCTAACAATTATATATCTATTAAACGAGCGCTAATTTCGCGAAGTAATTCTCCTACGTTACTTACTTGACAGCTTGGCAACTCCTTCTCCTTTACAATTACAAAACTTAGACTTTATATAGTCGAACTAATTAACATATAGCTATCTCGTGTTTTTCCCGAAAAGGCTGTGAAATAGTATAAATACTAGCCCCAAAGTTTCCCAAGAGGATTAGTACGGAAATCTCGCGAATAGCCCCGTCACAAGTTTTTGTTTTTGTTTTTTCAATTCCTACTATTAGTTCACTCTATCCCTATATCACACAGAAGTAAGGGAAAGAATAATTCTTCAGACTCTCCAGCAGCAGTTAAATACCACTTCCACCTGATCACGTGCCTTCCACGTCATCCAGGTGAGGCGAGTTCATTGCAAAATGTAGAGGTGGTCATAATGTTTGGCTCTTGAGTGTATATATATATATAACTTGTTCAAATTTTCAATCATTGATAAAATACTTTCTATTCATCCATTCAAGTTCAAATATATTTTTTTAAACTTGTAGAGGATAACACTTGATGTTAATACAATTTTTTTCAAATATAAATTCAATAATTAAACTAAAAAAAATGAATAAATAGTAACAAAAAAATAAAAGTCCAACAACATATATAGAAAGGAAAATCGTTCAATCTGTCCCTGTAGCGCAATCGATAACACATTGGACTTCTAATCCAAAAGTCGAGGGTTCGAATCCTACCTGAGATGGCTTAATTTCTGAGAATGTTAATTTTTTACCAAACTATTTTATTAGAAAAATTAAATTTAATTAATGAATAAACAGTAACAAACCAACAAAAATAGTCCAATACCCTTTATAGAAAGCAAAATGGAAAATTTCAAGGAAAATCGCTTTCTATTTTGTCACTTAATATTTTAATTCTGTCCTATGTTTATACACATTTATATTAATTGTAACAATTTAATAAAAAGTAACTAAAATAAAATTTTTATTTGTTGATCTTAGAAGGAATTGACTTAATTTTTTTATATTACTTGTTTTATTGTAACTGTATACGAAACAATATTTATGGGTTCTATGATCAACTTCATCTGTTAATAAATTAAGATAAAAGTTTTTTTTAACGTTTTTTAGTTTTCGAAGGCTTAGTTTCCCTGAAATTCGTGAAAAATAGTGGCGAGTTGGAAAATATATGAGATTTTTTATGCAAAACCGAGAATTCCACCAAATTTGAAAATTCAAATATGTTTCAATTATGTTTTGTTTGAAAACATTGTTATTTTTTTAAATGTCTGTTCAAGGTAATCGTTTGTTGGTACTATCGGATGTAAATAACATTTTCTTTCATGGAATATTCTTATTAGCAGGACTTATATATATTACATTAAGACTATTAATAGAATTTCCTCACTTATTTTCTGAAAGAAATTTGAAAAATTGCTTTTTCTGAAGATCAATTTCTTTCGATTACAGCATCTCGGAATTCAAAGGTCGAAATTGATGCTCTTCTAACGAGATGAAAAATGCTAATTAAACTCTCAAATCGATTAGCTGTCAGAAGACTGTCTTCGAAGAGTGGATTAATTACTATCGCCCTCGCACTACCCTAGTGCCACAATGTGAAAATTTTGACACGAATACATTAAATTAAAAATCTTAGTAATTTAATTTTCATTCCTCTTTATAAGTATAATTATAAGTAAATATTTTTGAATTCAAAATTCTTTTAAAACCATAAAATCTTTTTTTTTTAATTTTTGAAAATTATCTTTCAATTTGTGACAAACATTTTATTATTTAAATCTGACTGCAATTTTGTTTTATTTATGCAATTTTTACTTTTTTTTCTTTTTATAATTATTATTAGTAGTATTCATTAATTTTTTAAAATATTGTTGCTATTTTAATTTATTTTTATATATTTTATTTCTTAAATTCTCTTTTCGCTTTACTGTAATTATTTGGAGGTGTTTTCTTTCTTTTAAGAGCCAATGATATATACTCTTCTGGTCACTAGATATTATTTATATAACGGGTTTTCTTCAGTTTCTTATACAAATCCTCTTAGGCCATAGGTTCCCAAACTTTTTTGTCTCATAGACCCCTTACCATGTTTTTCGGTTTTGTGTATACTACTACTTACCTAATATTAAATTTTTGCAAATTTATCAACTTAAATGTTTTTGACAGATGGTATAGCACTACTTACTTTTAAAGTTTTATGTTTCTAATTGGAGTTAAGTAGTGTGTTTAAAACTTAAGAAACACATGTGAATTAGTTAATTAAATTTTAATTTAATATATAAAATAATTGTTACATAAAATAACAGAGCAAAAAACAAATGTTTTTATTGGGTGGGATGAATCTGGTGCTCAATAACACATTTTTAACATTTGGCATCAATCTTTTCAGGTTTAACCCTCAATCTCCTCGTTTAGTAGGATCCAATCTTTCTTTCTTTCTTTTTTTTTTTTTTTTTTTTTTGGAGATAGGAAACCATGCTGAAATTACTCCTCTCTAGAAAAATCAATTAAAAACTTTCTTAAGATGTTCCATAATTTGAAAAAATAACAGGTATATCTTTTTAAAGCCAAAATTGTTGACATTCGTTTCTAAACTTTACTTTAAGATCTTCGTTAGGGCTATTAAAATAAGTTCCGTTTGTAGTCAGACATTTTTTAAAATTTTTGCTTTTTTTTAATGTGACAACATGAATTCATTACTTACTGTGATATTACCATGGTCAAAGCATTATCAAACCTAGTTTCAAAACCTGAGTAAAGGGCATGTAAATGTTGAACATAGGTTAAAACCTTTTTTTCTGGCAGATTGTGACAAATTGAGAAACTATTAAAGTTCAGGATGTCCAGTTTTTTAATCTTTTAGCTTGATTCTGGCAAGAAACACTGAAATGATGGATCTTTTTTAATAAAATGTATGCTGTCTCCTTGTAACTGCAAATTAACCCCAGTAAATTTAGTAAATAAAGCTGTTTAATGGGTAAATTTGGTTTACACTTTTTTTGGTTTTCTATTAAAATTAAAGTCCCAATCTGATTTAAGCTATTACACCTCATGGACTCCCAAATTATTTTTTCCCTGACATGGACCCCTTGCAGGTCGTCATAGACCCCTGGGGGTCCACATAGACCACTTTGGAAATCACTGCTCTAGGTGAAAATATTTTGAGTGAATTGTTCGATTTGTGTGTGAGAACCTCTTTCTGTAAAGGAAACACTATTTATGTAAATGAATATTACTTTTTTAAGTTCAGTGAATCGAATTCGAGGAGAAATATATTAATCAGATGTTCTGGATGCTAAATTAAAGCGTAGTTATAAAATGTGCATTTGAATTATTCGTGTATCCAGAAAAAGGATTAGGAGCCTGAACCGAGTATCTGCATTATTAATTAACTGCTATTTCATACTTTAATGATCAAATAATCGTTATTCTATAGAATACCTAGTAAAATCATAGAATTCAATAAATTTATATACTTTAACTGACTTGTCTAGTTATTTCCTGAAATATCTAGTTATTCTATGAAATAACGGATTTCGCACTTTAACAGTAACATATACATAAATTATGCACTTTTTTACTGCATTGAAATGAAAATTAAAACTTACTTTTTAAAACCAGAAAAAGAAATCTGTTTTTCATATTATTCCATATAGCTATTTTGAAAAATTCAGATAATTTTTTCCGGAAGATCTGTTCAATACTTTCCGGATCGAAGTCTTCAATAAAAATGTCACTGTTAACGACATATAATTGGTTTTTCTTCTTGTTCAGAAGTTCAGCAAACTGCAAGGACCCTTTTATTGGAGAATCTCTTTTCATAAAGGATTTGGACGTATTTAGCAAACCGAATACACCGTTAAAAAAAAAGGAGAGGAAAAAAAGGATAAAAAAGTCATTTGAAGTAAAATGAAAATTATTATGCATTTTCTGCTGCAATCCCTCATTATATGTAGGGAAAAAGTGACAGTGGACCGACCTGATTGAGCCAATTATCCCGTAGTTTGCGAAAAATTTTAATGATTCTTCAAATACATCATTTTAGTTGGAAACTGTATGGAGTGGCTTAAAGGAGAAATACGAAGTAAATATCGTCTTAAAATTAGTATAACAAAGGTTGGAGATACATATTTTAATTTTCTTTTTGTAAATTTGCTTAAAAATTGATGGAAAATTGGAATTTTCAGCCTTATCATAAATTTTTCTTCTGGAACTTCTGCTCGGCTTAATCTTCATATCATTGAAAATATTCCTTAAAATGAGTTTTTCTTACCAGAAATATTATTTTCTATAACTTAAATATATATAATAATAATTATTATATGTATATACGAGGGTGAGTCGGAATATAAGTTTTCCCTTTCTACTGTAGTCAGAGTTATGTACGAAAGTCAAAACATAGAATGAGGCTTTAAAGATAAGACGTAACTCCCCCCCCCCCCACATAATTATTAAGTACATTGAGACATTTGTCATACCACTTGATAAGCTACAAAAAACCCTCCAGAAAAAACTTAGGGCTTAGCATACGGAAGAAGCCTTTAACGGCTATGGATGAACTACGAAACAGCAGGTGAACACGCAAGACACCCATACACCATTGGGTAGAGGTCGACCGCTATCAAGCAGATGGATTCAGAAATAGCGGCCTGGGCTTCTCAGATCAGAATCAGTGGTTGGATGACAATGTGAAACCACACTCGGTGACGGCAATGCAAAACCATATTGCAATTCTTGGTTAGGAGCGCCCACACTATCCGCCATACATTCCTGATCTCACATCAAGTGACTTTCATCTGTTTCCAGCATTGAAGAAGAATCATGCCGGAAGGCGCTTTAGAAGCCACGTTGGATTGAAACAAGCCGTTAAACGCTTCTTCTGTATGCAAAGCCCTGAGTTTTTCCTGGAGGACTTTTTGAAGCTTATCAAGCGGTATGACAAATGTCTCAATGTACTTGGTACTTATGTGGAAAAACAAAGTTATGTCTTATCTTTAATGTCTCATTCTAAGTTTTGTCTTTCATACACAACTCTGACCACGGTCGACAGCCGATTCATCCTCGTATAAATATATTTGGAACCTAATTAACACATTTTTGTTTTTCATATAGCATTTTCGTGTGATAAAATAAATCACAAAATAAATAATTTTTCTTCTCTTAGCAAAATGAAAAGTATATGACATTTATAATTATAAATTATTCCATACATATTTCACAAATATTATTGCTTATTTATTTATACACACACGCAGAAACACACATACACACTTATATAGTATATACCGGGTGGCCATAATTAAACGACCCTACTTCAAAATTGACTACAGACGAAACTATTGTTCAGAAAGTTGTAAAATTCTGTATATGACATAAAGAAGGGATGGGAATTTGTTTGAGCGAATAAAAAAAATTAGTTCCAAATTTCGCCACTAGAGGGCGTTTTTAATGGAGATCATATTTAGCATAAATTAAGTATTAATTTATGCTAAATATGATCAATATTAATTAATACTTTGAATGAAGGCCACATTTACCGGTTTTCTATTTGTATTTTATCGCTTTTTTATCCACAGGACACGGTAACACAATAACTGATACTCATCAAAAAACACAATCTCTAAAATGAACTGCAAACTTTTAATTAAACTTCTTCGATGACTAATTTTCAAAGGATTTACACGAAGGAAGACGAAAATATGCAAATTTTTTCGACGTCACACAGCAACTGTTATATAAGCAATAAACTTTCACGGGAGATTAGTTTATTTTCAGTGTGCTCGGTATTGCTAATCAGAATGTCGTTATGTTTACCAGATTGAGCTTTGTTAGTAAAGTTATTCTATCAAAACGATAATTCCGTAATAGTTGCTCTACGGAAATTTCGGACTTTAAAGGGGATGCGAAAAGGTCCATTGACTGCTAAAAATCTTCGATTAATGGTAACCAAATTTGAAGAAACAGGATCGTTGAATGTTCGTTCTGGAAGAGGAAGAAAACCTGTTTCTGCGGAAGCAATCGAGAAAGTTGCACTTCAGGTGGAAGAGGACAAAGCATCCAACGTACAGGCTAGTACAAGTGTTCGCCGTGTGGCAGAAGTATTGGATCTCCCTCGTTCAACTGTCCAGAAGATCATGCGAAACATCCCGTTACTATCCATATAGGCTTCAACTTGTGCAGGAATTACTACCACATGATTTCAAGACTCGTCATCTGTTCTCACTGCAGTTTCTTGCTCGTTTGGAAGTTGATCCAGAATGGCCTTGAAATATCCTCTGGACAGACGAAGCACACTTTCATTTGGACGGTTCGGTGAATACTCACAACTGCCGAATTTGGGAAACAAACAATCCGCATTCCACCTTACAAGTTCCGCTACACTCACCAAAAGTAACAGTGTGGTGTGGGTTTTCCGCGTCTTTTATTCTTGGTCCGTATTTTTTCAAAGAATTAGGTGTTGGAGGTCCAGTAACATGTTCTATCACTGGACAGCGATATGCATCGTTATTACGGAATAAAATTATTCCGAATCTGCAAGCACGTCAGTGCCTTTCACGCATAATTTTTATGCAAGTTGGAGCTCCTCCACACATTACACGTTAAGGACGTTCTCAAACATCACTTCACAGAAGAACGTGTGATCAGCCGCCAATTTCGTCATTTGTGGACTCCCCGGTCGCCTGACCTCAATCCATGCGATTTTTGGCTTTGGGGCCATTTAAAACAGCTGGCAAGTTGTGGCAAGTGGTGTGGAAATTACGGAGTTCCTATCCCCTTTAGGGATGTACCTCCTCATCAGAATATTTAGGGATATTTACATAATAATTGAGTTACTTAAAATTAAAAAGAGATAAAACTATAGAGAATTAAGGGGAAAAAATATATGGGCAATGGCGTAATGCCTGCTAGGAGAAAAAGTGGGCGGATGGAGTCCGCCCACCCAGGTACAAAGCACCCAATCAGCGTGCACTGTTGGGCGTGATGGATAGGTACACTCAAACGAGCGGCCGGTACGAGACTGGCAAGTTGTGACCAACCTTTAGCTGATCTCAAAGACAGTATTTCACGACATGTTCTTAACATTTCCCAGAACACACTGCGGTCAACGGTGGAACATGCTATCTTACGATTTCAAATAGTAGCTGAAAATGATGGTCATCATGTGGAGCATTTATTGTTGTAACAAAATTTGTAAACTGTTATAAATGTATGCTAAGTATTAATTTATGCTAAATATGATCTCCATTAAAAACGCCCTCTAGTGGCGAAATTTGGAACTAATTTTTTTATTCGCTCAAACAAATTCCCATCCCTTCTTTATGTCGTACACATAATTTTACAACTTTCTGAACAATAGTTTCGTCTGCAAAATTTTGAAGTAGGGTCGTTTAATCATGGACACCCGGTACTTATGAACTCATCAATAATGTACTGCATTGTAGTAATTCTAACTTAATGCTAAGGAATGTTAGAAAATATCAAGACAGTGCGAGACAAATTAGAATAGCAGCAACAATATTATTATAAATTCTTAAGTCTAGAGAACTAAGCAGTCTGAAAATTTCTTCAAGGTGCAAAGCTTCAACTTTATTTGCCTGTTCTGAAATAATAACTGAAGAGACATTTCGTAATACCAAAATTAATGTTTAAAAATATAAATCACCATAACCTTATAGAATTAAAACATTTTATACATCATCAACAATATAAAATGTATTAAATTACTATAAATCTACAGACAAATGTTATTCACTATTTCTCATCTTTCTTTCGTCTTACGACTACATCACATAAAGAAATGTAACAATTATTTCAACAATTAACTTTGCTACAAGTAAATGGTAATTGTGTGGAAAAAATTCGATTTCGAATATATACGTGACTTAAAAGAAGATAAAAAGAACAAAAAAAAATTTCTGATGCTTTGAATGTAAGAGCTCTATTATTTACCTCGAATGATGCCAACTGTAAGAACAGAAAAAATAACTGCAGACGATAATACAACGGTAAATAAAATTAGAAATAACATAAATTAAAGCAGACGATAACGAAACGGTTGCATATGTACTTATATATAAATAAATGTTTTAAGCAAACAAAAAGTTAATAATCGAATAAATTAAATATATTGCTAAATGACTTAAGAATATTTCACAATTCTAAAGACATATGCAATTATTGTTTTAAGCCGATACTCTTCAGGAAATTCAAACTGTAATAGAATTTGTTTTAATCTATTAAAAACCTATCTTGCAAAAACATTCACCGTTTTCCATGCAACTTTTAGAAACAATAATTTAGAAATAACGCCAATAGCAATACCGCTAGCTATCAAAACAATGGCAGATAGTAACATTAATGGGTCCATCGTCCCATTTGTCGACTTAACTTGCATTCAAAATATTTCTTTTCGTTGCTGTGGCAACGTTGAGAGTTTGATCAAAATTAATTAAGCTATGATCTCGTTAATTATCAAACGCAGATCTAGAAGAATTTTACTTTTTCGACGACAGATCACTCACTGGTAACCTTTTCGTTCATTAATCACAGAGTACAGCAACAGCAGGCCAGGAGCCTTAGAGTTCCCACTGTATTTGTTTACCTAACGAAAGATTGGCTGACAGGTTTTGCTATTGGGATCTTTCAGAGTCTGAAATGGAGCAACCTCATTTCCCTGTCCAGAAAATTTACTTTAATTTCGGAAATTATGGATCAGTTGGATATTTTGATGGTATTTCTATCTATAGTTTCTGTTTTGGAGTGAACTTTTATATTTTTGCAATATAGTTTTGGAAAGAAACTTCTTCAATATTCTGTCTCCGAGCCTACTGCTTTGACGCAGGCAGCTATGGTTTAAATTGAGAAATTGCGAGGAAAGTTTTCTTGATTAAATTTTAAACTTGAACTCTGTGTGTGTGGAATTCCTTTATGATTAAGTATTTTAGAATAATGCCTTGCAATTAATTACTGGAATAAAAAAATTGAATTTATTGAAAATTCTCAAAATTGCGCTCCTATTTTTTATAAAATTAGAAAATCTCCTTATTTTAGGTGGGGAATTTCATCTCTGATTATAAGCAAATTTATGTTTGAAAATTGTTCTTTCAAAATTTCGTAAAACTGACCTATTGTTAAGAATGTAAGAATTATAGGCTCTACGTAATCGAAATTAAAATGCTGGATCGAATATGTAAACAAAAATGCAGAAGAGGGCATATATTCAGGTGTGAAAATAAAATTCAAATTAAAGATCAACTGGAATGATAACTGATTTGATACGTTAGATAAAACCTATCACGCAGTAAATAATAACATTTAAGATGACATGTAATCTTATTGAATTGTCAAAACAAAACTCGGTACTTACACAATATCGCAACCCATTGGCGACATTATATGAAATAAAACACCTGGTTGCCGATTCAGCGCGTGCGACTCATAAGAAATCGAGTTTGCTAACTTGGCGAGTTATTATTAGAGTTGGCGATTGCTGCGATAATATGTAAGAACCCAAAACACTAATGAATTAAAGTAAGAGAATTATATAATGCTTTAAATATTATTATGTATCAGCTAACTTGTAATAAAAGCATATTGAAATACAAGTCGATCTCATCTTAAAGTCTATGAAAATTACAAACAATTTAGTGTCGTTTGGCAATCTAGTCTAAGACACCAGAATACTTCATACTCTACATATTAATAATTCTCGATACATAATAGGCTAATTTTATTGTTTCAATCGTGCCCAATTTGACTCCAAATCCCCCCAAAACGTTTATATGATATATATTTTAAATTCTTTCTTACCTCATGTTGCTCCCTATCTTTATTTCATTTTCAATTAAAATTAAAAATATTTATTATGAGAATTCGAGACAAGGATTATAAGAAAGAAAATATAGAACTATCACTGTGGATATTTTTTTATTCGAAATTGCGAAAATTAATGAAATATCCTGAAATTTCAACTTGACTTACGAGTGTCATAAATTCTCTTAAGAGGAGTGATGACATTATTAAAATTGAGAGAATGTCACTTTCTTAGACGAAACGCTTATAATTGTTCGATTCCCTGGTTAATTATTTTCTATTTGCCTCATAATTCGTATTATAAAATCAACGCAAGTACTGAAAAATTAATTTTTTTCGTTATTTTTCACAAGTAATAATAGCATTGATAATTTAAACTCGAGGCTTAACTAGATAATAAAATGGTTTCAATTAAATTAATCAGATTATCCGACAAATGATCTGAAAAAGATGATTGTAACGAATAACATCAATAAATATATATTTTTTTTCACAGCAGTTTTTATTTCGAAACAAAAGCCTTAAGTGTTTCTGTTAACAAGCTAAAATTTGAAGACACAGAAGGAAAAAAAATATATTAGTTTAGAAAAATTCCTCTATAAACGCCCTTTTGTATTAGAAACTTAACAATAGCCCCAAAAATAATTACGATTTTTTTTCTCTGTCAGAAATGTGTATAATTCCTTTTTATATTTATTTAGAAATCCTTACGGAGTTCTGCGAAATTAGAATGTATTGTTAGCCTTTTCGAGTTCTGTATGATTATCCCTAACAGAATTAACCATTTATGGTGATTAAATAAATGCTTTTGTAAACATGTTATTCTATTTTTTTTTTTTAGCGTGAACATCATTGTCTTTACATTTTACTTTTTCCCTCTCTGTCCTTAGGGCGTCGAACAGTCATGCTAAAAGAAATTAGAAGGAGGGGGGGGGGAGAACATTCTATTGTTCCATGTGATCACCTTTTGTGCAAACGATCTTCTTTATTGCACCATTGTTCACTTATTTGATACTCTGGAAAAAGTGTGCAAATATATCTATAATGTCATTCGTAGGAGGATTATTTTTTTAGTGTTTACAAGTGGATTATAATTAAATATTAGAATTATAAGGATTTGGATTTTAAATTGTTTTCGTTCAATTAATTCGGTGAAATTCGATGAAAAAGATTAGTGTAAAAAGACTAATAAATTGGTGTAAGGAGACTAATTGTTTTCACCAAAACAGAACTTTAAAAAAAATATTTGCTTAAACCGACAAAGAAGAATAGTTTTGAAAAACATTTTTTTTATGTGTGGATAGTAAAATATAAATGACATTTGTTAATCACACATTAGATTAAATGTTGTGTAATCTGTATTCAAATTTTAACTTGACCTTTGTTATTTGTATGAAAGTAAAAGACGTGTATTGTTCGTTCTTCATTAGATTCTTCCATTTGATCAGATTAATTAAACGTAGAAGAAAAAAAATCGTTTGGTATTATCGTTTAGTTTTTGAAATAAATAGGTGGGTTGGTAACCTGTCGAGTTGTAGGTAGGAGTTCTGGAGATCGAACCAAAAATAATTAATTTTTTTAATTGACAATCCAACCGTAACTAAAAATGGCAAAAAAGAGGAATTTTTACTCTCAGCCCTTTGCTTTGCAAGAAATGTACTGTTGAGTTGGCTACCTGCCTTGATAATATTATGTAATATTCTAATTTTAATTTTTAAGTTTAAAAACTAAATAAATTATTAATTGGTTTTTAACAGTGTCTTGACTTTTTAGTATTTAATTAGCCTTCTGGTAGAGTCTACTAAAAATCTACATTGGTGACCTGGACGTGATTTGAGCACTCAACATTCTGAGCTTTAAAGCTGCTGTGCTAGCAGTATTTCGCGGGGTAAACATGTTCATAACTTTCCTCTAACCACTACTCTAATTATAAAGATTTAAACAAGTATTTATTCAGACCAGTTCTGCAATCTTCAGTCTTTAGCTTTGCTGTCTCCGACCTTCGGCTCTGGTATTCACAGCCAACTTTCATATTGTAGGACTATTTCATACAAATGGACAGTGACTGAGTTCCTAAATAGGAACACCTCAGTCCAGTAACAACAAGATCTGGGTACCGGTTGAAACCTGTGGCTCGTTTTCAGTTTTAATCCTTTTAAGGATTGAAGAGGGAGTCACGTGGGTCTTCTACCAAAATACATACATTTCTTGAATTGACAAGCCAAGCATGACTGAAGATGGCAAGCAACAACAAGGGAAAACTTGTACCTTCGACCTTTTGATTTTTAAGTCACGTCTATTCAGTTGACAAACTGTCTTGATAATGTGTGGGCGTGGCCTATTTGGCACCGCTCCTTCACCGTTTTGCCTACCTAAGGGTGTGAGGGGGGGGGACAAAGCATCACCAACAACTTCCATAATAACTATTATTTTATTACTCTTCAAACACACTTAATCATTCACAAGTGAAACTACAAAAGGAGACCCTAGGAGTGATATATAAAGCGAGCAATCTATTCTCAATGAACAACTCTAAGTAAACACGACTAAGTGAACAAGCGTAAGTGATCCAATTAACTAAATCTGACTCAATCTATCTTAGATCCTTAATCTACTACTTTATTATCTTAGCAACTCCTCCCTTAACTCGCGATGTGTTTATGAAATACTCAATGAAATATTCTAATATTCTCATCTACGAATCACTGCAACAGCTCTTCTGCTCCTTCTATATTACATCTACAAAACCTAGATTTTATATAGTCAAACTAATTTAAATATCAGGATTTCTTCTTGAGAGACTGTGAAGTAACGCGAATGCTGGCCCCAAAATTTCCCCAAGAGGATTAGTGTTTAAGGTCGCGTATAGATCCGTCAAAAATGTTATATAATATACTAATTTTTTTAAGTTTAAAAACTAAATAAATTATTAGTTCATACTTAGCAGTGTTTTAACTATTGTATTTAATATTTAATTATAAATTTCTGGGAAATGGAATCTATATTAAAAATCTACAGCGTCCTGGTGGCACTAAAGATTCATATACAGAGGCTGATGTAAGCTATGGATTATAAATATTAAAACACATACCTTTTTATTATTATTTTTCAAACTAAAATTTTTAAAATCTCATTTCATTTGATCTGCTGAAAGCTTTTGAAGCGTTACTATTGCAATTTTATTTGAACTCGAAATGAACAAAATGTCTGTCTCCTAACTCGTATGTGAAACATTGAGAAAAAATCAAGCCATCTGTACACGTGATGGAGTGATCAGCAATCTAGAGGAGGGACATAGTTTGACGAGTGTTACCCAAGAGTTTAAAATTGGCGTTAGTGTTGTATCTATAGATAGGAAAGTCTTCCAAATGACAGGCACAGATGTACGAAAGGTTGACAGTGGTTGGCTGAGGGAAACAGACAAGTGATGACCAGTATATCGTTCTTTAAGCAAAAAGAGACCGGGTATAGGCATCGGGTAACATTTCTCAGCTGCTCTGTACAACAACCAGACGACAGGCATGATGGTTAATTGTGGCCACACGTCTGCATTAAAGGGGTCTATTTACCCATCGTTCTAAATGCTATAAGGGTTGCCCAAATGAAAATATAGGACATATGCAATTGCGTCAGAATGAGCGCAGCTATAGAGCAGCCACCATACAGGGACACGAAGAAGGGTAAGAAGTGTACACCGCATGCAATGTGTTACTGTGAAACCTGTTAGTGGTAGAAGAAATTAATCTAAATAAAGTCGTGCCATATAAGGATGTGTCCAGATCGGAACAAGGTGTGGTAGTACAGTTTCTGATTGCAGGAGGGGAGTTTAATGCGGGCATCTATTGACGAATAGTGGCCGACTATGATGAGCACTGCTTAGGTCGAGCGTCTCGGAACAGTTGGGGTAAAAGTTTTCGAGAAGGGCAACAAACGACATAGAATCCCCATGAAAATGTCCGCCCGCATGTCTTCTTTATGGAACCAAGGCAACTAAAATATTTGTTGGGAAATGTTAGACCCCCTTCCACACCTACAGTCCAGATTTATCCGTTTCTAGGCCTTCAGGCCACTTAAGACAATATTACGTTTCTGTTTGGATGACGAAGTGAAGTAAGTTGTGCAGGATTTGTAATGGATTCTATTAGGGCCTTCTACTAATCCTCTTGGGGAAAATATTATTTAACCGTGATATTAGACTAAAAATCCCTTTCCGTAGAGATGACTTAATTAATGCAAATGCAACTACTATTTAAGTGCCAGCCGTTGAGTAGGCGGGATAATGGTTAAGAGTTGATCTTTAGCTAAAATCCAAGTGTTAGTAAGAAGCGACTGGTTCTTAAGATTCATCGTAGAAGGAGAATCCACTGGAATAGAGTAAGGCATCAACCTTGCAGCTGAACGAGCTATCAGGCTGTGCATAGGATCATTCACGGAGCTTTAACTGGTAAGTAATTAAGACAATTTTTTTAAAAATTTGATTTCGGGTTGATTTTTGTTGCTCCCGAAGTTTAGTTATAAAAGTGCATTTCGTAAGGCGGTAAAGTTTAAATAAAATAAGTTATTCTAAGATCCTGTCTGTTTCTTTCTCAAACCCTCCCACACCCACGACCTTCGGTTCGCAACAACTTCCTTAAGGATCAACCACGTTATTTCTAGAAAGAAGACACAGACTTGCTGCCGAAACGATGGAACCTGTGTAGCAACCCCCACAGTGTTTTCTTTGGTTTTTCAATGAAATCTTTTTTATTGAATTTGTCCACTTTTCATTTGGGCAACCCTTGTACGTATCCTTAACAGCGGCCCATCGGCGGCACCATTTACAGTGGTATTCAGCAATTCTATGATTATAAATAAAGAAGAGGCAAGAAAAATAGAGTTCTTGAGCTTTTTACTTGAATTCTTAAGCTTATAATAATTATTCCGTTGAATTTTCTCCCAAATTAAATAATTATTAAAAGCTAAAGAACTCAAGTTTTATAGCTCTTTCGACAATTAGCCCTGAGTTTTCTACGATGCAAAAAGGTGGCGGAATCAAGTTCATACCCACTAATTTTGAGCATTTACAGCTACCAACTCGCGATCTTGTCTCCTCGGATATTGTGACTTCTGATTTCGATACCATGTATGTCATTCAAATTCATACATGGATATTTTTATTATCAGTATAGCATTATAAACAGATTTCCAGAGTGACCTATATTACTATTTTTGTTTTTATGCATGCATTTTATTACATTCAAATCAATGCATTTGTCAAGGTATGAGAAGGAAAAAATAGAATTTCCTTAAAATTAACATTTTGTTCACAAATTCGAAATGGCAGATATACGGACAAAGCCATAAAATAAATTATTTTACAAAAAAATATTTATTACGTAAGGGAAGTTATAGGTTATATTTAGTAAAATAAATTTAGGTTGTGTTGTTTGGAATAACATATTTTCCTTGCAAAGAAGTATGAAAATATCAATTACGAAAAAAAGATACCCACACACGTCACGTTATTCGTCCTTTTTAATTTCTCAAGTTTTATATTGTTTACATTGTATCTGATTAATAACTCGCAAGAGGTTCATTTTATCTTTAAAAGAAAAGAAGTATAATAATTATAAGCTGAATTTTTAATTGATTATCATCGGCATACAATGAATTAAAATACATGATTATTATTCCTTCTAATATGTTTATTTTTTACAAGACTTTGTGAGAAAAAAATGCGAAGCATAAAGAAAAACAGTCTAATCATTTGCATCCTACGATCCTTAGTAACCTCTATTTTTTTCCTCCACTCTGGTACACGAGAATTAATCTTTCAAAACCAAAGTACCCACAGGTATTTACCATACAGGTTTGAAAGAAAATTACTTCAAAATTGTTCTCTCATAGCCTCAGGAGAGCAATCTAAAGAGCAACAACCAATTTTAGATGCATGAATAGCAGTATTCTAAAACTGTTACATTAGAGCTCGAAGAAAAAACAGTAAATTCGTGTAATTAAACTCTTTGTTAGTGGAAAATATAACTAGAATTTTAATGAGTTCCTAGATATCAATGGCCAGAAGGCGTTTTACAAAAAAATAAATAATAATACTCCTTTTAGACTAGGAGAAACTTAAGGTGCAGCTGAGTATACCGACATTTTATTAACTCGTCTTCGTGGTCTGAGAGCCTAGAAGTTAATAATTGGACAGAGTGACCTTAATTTCAGAAGGGCTTGAAGCTAATATACTTAGTTGTGGACTTGGTTTTGTTTTGGTATTTTGACAAGTTGCCTAAAATAAGTATTTTATTTTAAGTGGTGGCTTGATTTCAGGTGAAGGAGATGATGTGCTGGAGCGAATGATGATATGCTTTGTTTTCGAGAGTAAACAAGTGTTAATCAGTGGTCTGGGTGTGAGGGTAAGCGATTTATCGTCTAATAGAATTGTAATAGTCTTGCGTGTGCACTTAAAGGTGTAGGAGAATTGGAAGGTACACTTGCCATAGTTTTACAAAACAATTTAATTTATTCACAATATTAATCGCCACACAAATTCAATCAATCCAGTCTAAGAGATGCCCCCAATTAATCACTATGCCGACAATAAACGAGGTAAGCGAGATATGAGAAAACTGTAATGCTAATCACACTTACTCAGGGCGATCATTTTGACTTCTTATCTAATTAATCAGGATTTTTTAATCTCAGTGACAATTCGTCCCTTTAAGGTATACAACTACTTGCGACAACTTTTTTTGTTGTTGAAAAAATGGAGATATGGGGAATTTTTTTGTAGTTTTTAGATTTATTTAGTACATTTTAAGAAAAATATGCTAAAATTAAGAAGTGAAAGAAATTATTATTACTAAATGGAAAAAAACAGGTAAAAATTTACAAAAAATAACCTAAACGCAGCTTTTTTGTACTAAAAGTTTATGAACAGATTTTCAATTTTTCAATTTTGACGTGTTGTTCATTTTTGAAGTGACCTTCAGGATAAGAGATATTTTAATTTTTACAAAAACTACAGCACTTTATTTTAGTTATTATATAAAATTGCTTACAAAAAACAGTGATTATATTCACATAAGGGACTGTAAATTTTGAAATAAAACGGTGTTAAATGATGGTTAAAACACTTCTACTATTATAAAGAACGTACACAAAAAAATTCACAGTTTACTGTTTTCAAAACTTTTTGAGCATTCGCTGGCCCCACATTAAGCATTTCCAAAAAAAAAAAAAACACATTTCGAGTAAAACGCGTTTTAAAATATGACATCTTGCTTTAGGTAATGGCATCTGCTTTTACTAAAACACTTGCAGTTTTTGTTCTAGTGATTGGAAAATAATAAAATTGGTTATTTTTATAAAGCTAATAATGCCTATAAAATAAAATCATTTGTCAATTTTTGGCAAAATTTTCAATTTTAGGGTAGTCGGATATCTTAAGTAATTCAATTATCAAATATTAAATATCTGCGATTCACCTTCAAGTTGATTAATCTCTGCTCCGATAGCAGTCTATCCTAGCTCTCTCCCTAACCTGAAACACCTAGACTATATATAGTAGTCTTAATTTACATAATCATGTTTTCTTCTTCGAAGCGAAGTTTTATAATAAAATAATTTTTAAAGACCAGAAACTTCCCAAAATGATTATTAGTAGAAGGAGCTCAATTAGAATTGTCACAGAATAGTCTAGAATAATCACAGAATAGTCACTAAGAAAATATAAATATTTTTTTCCAAAAAAATTCAATTGATTTGAAACTTTTCTAGTATTTGCAGTTCAGTACAGTAAAAAAAAGTTAAAATAAATTTAATAAGTGGTATCTATGTATTTTCCCGTCGACAAATAAACTGGTGGAGATTTTGAAAAAAATGGCGCCAAGGTTTATTTACCTAAATAGCTAAATTTAAATTTAATTTAGCTGTTAGTTAAGACTTCAATTCCATTATTTTAACAAGAAGTCAATTAAATTTTAAATTAGCAAAAAAATCTAAGAACAACTACTTTATTCAGGTGGTGGCTTGTCTGTTTTTAAATAGACATATCATGCCGGTTAATATACACTTCTTTGATAGAATGTTCCCGTAATTGTATAGAAATACTCCATAATGTTATTTTCCTTAGAAGTTAAGTTTCCAATCTTTAATTTTTGTCTTTCACAACAACAACAACAAAAATAATAGAAAAATAAGACATTTTAAAAACAAGTTTATTGTATTTGAGAAAAGGCACAAAAGAAACTTTCATTATTGACTGTTCATCACGGCATTCGGTGACATTTTTTGTTTTGGTGAAGACGGTTCAACAGACTGATACGTACGTAAAACAATTTAATACGTAGTATGTACTATTAATACGTAGTAATAGCTTTATTTATGGTAATTCTATCTGAATGAAAAGCACATTTTTTCATTCCTTTGTTATCTTATACACTGTCTCTGCTTATCATACTTTCTGCGCCATTTATCTTCCTCTTCTTTTTCTTTTTTTGTAAATATTCTGTTAGAGAAATTCGTATACAACACTTGATCATGTGCCTATGTTTCCTACCTTGGGGGCAACTCGGGGATTATAATCATTTATACATTCAGTCATCCCAATCATTAAATGTAGATTTTAAGAGCTATTCGGATTCTGACGCTGATTTTGGAGGATTCGGGTACATATAGGGTTAGCAAGAAATAAGTTGCTCACTTCAGAGGGATCTAGAATCCAAATGAAGTAAAATTTTAACTACAGATAATTCAAATGAAATTCTTCACATTTATTAAATAAAACAAATTGGCCGGCAGGTGGCGCTGTGCTACACATAGCCTTATTTAATATTTAAAAATATGCGTAAAAAATAGACAGTAACATCAAAGTCAAATGTCATCAACTCTGTCAGATCTGAAAGACAGAATTCGGGGCTATGTTTTGGATATTCCGGCAGATTTACTCTGGTCAGCTGTTGAAAATATGACTCTGCGATTACAGCGTATTGTTGAACATGAAGGGTTACATATTGAGATGTTTTATTAATGTTACTTGATATAATTTTACGCATATTTTTAAAACATATTAAATAACGCTATGCGCATTACAGCGCCACCTACAGCGAAAGTTTGTACTAATTTTTATTTATTTATTAAATAAATGTCAAGCTCATCATTTGAATTATTTGTGATTCAAACTCTATATGTCATTTGGACCAATAGGACGGATTCTAGAGCCCTTTGAAGTGGGCAACTTATTTCCTGCTACCCTGTATATAACTTCTTTTCTCTTATTTTTAGAATAAAAATACCATTCACAACACTCAAATGTTAAGAAATTAAAATCACTTGCACTTGGCAAATGGGAAATGAAAAAGAAAAAAAAAAGAGGTGGGGGGTTTTAAATTACTTTTTTTTTCGAGATCAGGGGATCTGAATATAAATATAAGCCGATCCCCTTACTTTCACCACAAAAAAAAGTTCAAATATTTCTCGGTTTAAACGTGGAAATATACGGTTAGTTCTATTTAGGAAAACAGCCTCGGATATTTTGAGGGAAATATCCGAGTGAAAGAAAGGGAGGGAAATAAACGAATAAATAGCAGGAACTCTAATACGATTATATTCAGAATGTATACTTCTCAAAAAATCCCATAAAATACCTTCCCTTTAATTTAGAACACTTAAAAGTTTACAGACTGAATTAGATCTTCTCCACCATTTTAAAGACATATAAAACAAATTTTTTGAATAGGACCATTGTTCCGGAAAGACCAACAATGACGTCACTTTAATTAATCTAATGGAGTGAAATCGAAGTGTCTTGAAATGTCAGTTCACTCAAAATAATTGACATTTATTAATTTATCCCTCATGGAATCGCTGTGGGGAAAAAAAGGAAATAATTCATCTTAAAGAGTGGAGTCTGTCATCAATTAGCCACTTAATACTGAGTCCTAAAGTGGAATTACCACAAGGATATGCAAATCATTTTCGAAGATAGCAATCATTTTATAGCTGTGGCAACACAGCTTCGAAGGAGTGAGAATAAATGACGTTGAAGTTGTGGAATGAGTGTGCGATTGAATAGAACTATTTCATTAGCACTTTTAAAATCATTGATGTTATTTAAATGGACAGGTAAGTGAGATCTGTAATGAAAATTTAAAGAAATTTTTCTGGATATAAACAATGACGGTGAGATTTGGATAAGATGAGGTGAATGATAAAATAATGAAAATTGAGAGAATTTATTCTGAGATTGACCGAACAATTTGAAAAATACTTATTTCCTCTTAAATGTCTACTAAATTCTACAATATAGAATATTTTATACGGGCAAAAAATAGATCGATTTTTTAGAGCAAAAGTAATTTATATACGCCATGTTAAATAACAGTTAAAAATCGTAGATATATAATGCAAATAGACTTTAAAATACAGTTGTGTCAATGAAATTGAATATGCTATGCGTAGACAAACTTTGCATCATTAGCAATTGTAGTCCACTACGTCACTGAGACAAGACAATAACAACGAGTTTGTTCCACCCCTAACTCGCATTTGTTAGTTATACTTCACAGTGAGCTTTGTTATTTTGAACTAAAATGCAAACCGTTTTAATCAGTAGCGTGCCCAAAATATTGTGTCATGTGCCATCCATTGCACGCGTGCCATTGGTTTGCCATTCCTGCTCAAGGGAATCTTTTTTAAAAATTAATATTACATGAAATTTATATTACATAGATATTACCTTTCTTCACGAAATAATTACCATGCAAATACGTGGTTCATTTCTTAATGTCAAACTACTTTTTGCGAGTTTTGTTCAATCCGCTGATCCACGCCAGGCACAGTTACCTCTACCTCATTTACCCCATTTTGGTACTTTTTGTTTGACCTCTGTCATATAATTGGGCGGGAAATGAATTCGGCTCTACAAGTTGCTTGTACAACCATTGGCGTTTCAATATATTTTTTAATCAAGTATTATTCTATTAGGAAAATGCTCTTTGTAAAGTCTAAATATTTCTCTCGCTTTATCTTTGGCCTTACATATCGTAATTTTCACCCTTCGAATCTTGAGTCTTCTACTGCAACACAAACAGCAACTGAAAGAATTCTAAAAAAGTGAAGTTGGCATAATTCCCTTTATAGGAATTCTTTGCTCTGTTAAAATGTGATTGTTGTAGAAGTTCTTGATCATTTGCCTCTTCTGAATGATTTGGAAAAGGGATGTTTCCTTTTGACCAGGATCTTTAAAAATTAAGATTTTAATGGATTCTCAGGCATATAGAACACTCCCTTTAACAATTCAGGGAGCTCTCGCACTATATTAGAATTTTTGTTTCTTTCCAGTTTGGATCAACATTTCAGTTACACTTTGTATATACAAGGTGATACTTTTTTATACCAACACTATTCATTCACTTGTAGCTATATCTAACAAAAGAAATGGCACCAACTTATTATGAAGACAAATGACGACATAAAAAATGGGATTCTGTAATAAAAACTTAGTTCAAAAAATTGTCAATAGGGGTATTTATGGCGCTTCACAAAGCAAAATAATTACAAAAAATAAAAATAATAGGAAATAACAATGATATGTTAAGAAGTGTTTTTCATTTTTTCCCCTTCTCCGTGGGGGAATTCAACCACATTCAATATTACCACCGTTTCAGAGACTAAACCGTTCATTTTATCTGCATAAAATTTATTTCATCAATAGTATCAACATCTCAATGGAATGTTCCACACTGTCTGTGGTATGTATACCAACAAGGATTTCCTCTGATCAGTCGACGATTACGGTTTCAACATCTTAAACATTCCTTTCAAAGTTTTAATCAATAAAGCCTGCTTACATAGCTTCTTTCGAGTTTTAATCTCAAGAGGAACTGTGGATTATTCGGATAAAACAGCTTTACCAATAGCCCACATTCTGGTTGAATTAAGTTACAACAGTGCCATAAATACCCCTATCGGCCAATTTTAAGTTAAAGCTTTTTTTACGGAATCCTTTTTCTTCTTTCTCTTATGGCGTCATTAGTCTCCAAACCAAGTTTGGTGTTATTGCGGTTGTTAGATAGAGCTACAGGTGTCCCTCAATAAAGTCAGTTTAAAAAAATCTCCCTATATATATAGTCCAAAAACTTTTTGTGAGAAAGATTTGCGAACCTCAACATTTTTCAATTGATATAGATACACTAATAATCCTTCACATGAAGCATGAATGTTTTTAAAAAAATATTTCTAAAATATATCTATAAAGGACAGAAACACACAAAACAATGGTTAAGATATCTGCAAGGCCATTTAATTAAAAAAAATGAAATTGAAATTACATAAATATTACAGAAAAAATTAGCGTAAACGAAAGCTGCATTATATTTTCTTTGTAACTTTAATTTTTTTCCAACCTCGTTTTCGACGTTTCCTTTGTATATTATGCAGGTTTTCATCGACGGAGGTTAAAAAAATCCCATCTGTTTCTTCACGTGGCACTCTGTTACAATGGCTGTCATGCAACCCTGGAAACAAAAGCAAATAAATAATAAATAAGAAAAAAAATGTATTCAGGAGAGGAACAAGATATCAATCATTGGCATGGCCAAGTAATTTTAGCTCGTTTTTCACATGTTGTATTTTAATGCAGGTAGATTTTTTTTAAAAAACTTTTTGCAAACAATAAATTTACTAGGTAAAATTTTAGAAAATTTGTTATAAACTAGCGAAATTCAGAAAATTTTAGGAAAATTCGGGAAAACTATGGGACATTTTAAATATGATTCGGCTTATCTAGGGCACAAATGTGACCAAATGCCGAAATCCCGAGGTCAATTGGTTGCTTATTGACTGAGAAAAAGGTACGACAAAATATGGAACGAAGACGAAATTTGCGTCCTAATAGCGCTTTCGTTCCACTACGTGAAAAACGCGCTAAAAATATCTAAAAGTTGTAAGAGAACTAATAACAAAAAGGTGGTACAAGAATTGTTAATCTGTATTTTAAGGACGGTGTTGTAAAGATTACAAAATTTAATTCTAGCTATCCTCCTGACATTATTAGACTGAAAAAAATTTCTCTTAGAATAAAATACCGTATTTACTCGAATCTAAGTCGTTATATCTTTTCAGTGTTAATGCCATTCAAAATGGGGTGTGGCTTAGAATTGAAGGTAAAAAATGTGTTGGATGGGGAAATTGAGTTTCCACCCCTTTTAAAAGGAAAATTGTAACCCCGTAAATTCTGGTCACTTGCATCGATAACTTATCCCATTCCGCAGTCTATCTGCAGTATTTAGTCTATACTAAACATCGTTGTCTGCTCGTATATAGCAAATGTTTTTGTATACGCTTTATTTTAATCACCTAAACATCAAAGACATCGGTAATATCATCAAGACGAGCTCACAGACGCTAGTATGAAAAGGAAAGTAATTTTATATGCGGAGGATAACGGAAACCTGGAGTAGCCCTTGAAAATTTGACATAGATGAAACAAATATATGTCGTTAGCGTAAAAAAAATAATATATTTTTTGCTTGTACAGTAGAACGTCGTTTATCCGAATCAATTGGGACCGGACATTGTTCGGATAACCGAAAACCGAAGGCGATCCATGCAGTATATGATACTGGACACTACACAAATATTGAAAATCATCACATGCGGAAACATGCTGGAAGAAAAAGCAAAATAGGGGCAAAATGTCACATTTTTACCTTGACTGTGGAAAATAATCACTTATTTGTCGCTGTACCATTGCACACCTTCGTTTTTTCACTGCAAGGTCTGATTCTCTTGAGCAGTAGTAGTTGAGTAGGACAGCACTCTGATTGTTGTTCGTACCACTTAATAGCTGTTTCTAACGCAGAAACGCGTCAGCATTTGATGTACCTTTGCTACTTTCATTGTTGTTGTTGTCCTCGTCTTCATCCGTTTCATCGTCGACAGGATGGGATTCATCTAGCACAGAAGTCACTACCTCGTCATTATTTAGCATTTCTGCATCGCATGCCATCCAGGTTTCTACAACAACAAAACTCAACAAAGGATCACATATACACACCCTCACTTGGAAACAAACTGACCTAATATTCCACGCAGATGTTTACCAAATCACACAGCTGAAATTCTCCAAATATCCTCACCTTGGGTTTTCCGGTCACTTTTGGCCTCACAGGAAACAACTGTTGAGCATTGCACTGTTCGAAGACGTATCCGGACTTTGGTTCGGATATTTGACGCTCCGGATAATAAAAGTTCGGACAAACGATGTTCTGCTGTAAATGTTCAACAGTCTTTCATAATTATTTTGATTTCTTCTATAGTACATTCTTTAAGAAATGTTGCATAAAAATGCATTGGATGGCACGGAAGATGATATGGTGTGGGAAAATGGTGACGTCCGCACCAATTCCGAAGTCAGCTGTGGCAGTGGGTGTAACGAATCATTTTCGGAACGTGATATAAATGGTTAGAGTAATTTATAGGTTCATGTATGTATTTAGAAATTTTTATAATTTTCTGGTAGTAAAATTAATTACTAACTTATTTTATTCCACATTAAAAGTTGTTTTTTTTAAAAAAATTTTTAAGTATCGGATATAATGAACATTTTTCATATTTTTTTAAAAACTTTTTTTCTCAAAAACGTGTAGAGAATTGGGGATGCGGCTTAGAATCGATGACAAAATTTTTTCACAAAAACATATTGAGAATTAGAGGTGCGGCTTAGATTCGAGTAAATACGGTAAATACTTTTTAATAGCATCATAAGAGCCATTTCAAATGATCTTTTTAAACCTATTGTTGGGTGAAACTTCTAAGTTCGCACATATTGTGGTATGTTAGAAAAATGAGAACCAGTTCAATGGTCGTATGTGCTTGGACCACCGTCTCAGCTTGACCAAGCTGTTGCCTATTGTCCTACATGACATGTAGTAGGACTTTAATTCAAAATTTATATTTTTTAAGTATTACAATTACGGAAATGATAGAAATGAACACTAACTCTAGCTTCTGTCATTTTCCTAGTTCCTTCTGGACTCATATCAGCCTGGAAAAAAAACATGTACATAATATTAAATTTTTTTTTTAAAAAGCTTGAATTTTACTTTTCATAAATCAAATTCAAGGCAAGTATATTGTTTACATTTAGGGATTGCAATATCGGACCAAAAGTTCAATACCAGTATTCGATATTTTTTGCATCTTAATATCGAGATACCGGTTTTAATACCGGTAATAGAAGTTTTAGAGAAAAGAGAAAAAAAATACAGGTGTTTCTTTGTTTTATTTGTCAGTTTTATTAGAGAGTGTAAATATCACAAAAAATTAATTTGTAATTTTTAAATTATAAGTTTTTTTAAAATCACAAAGTAAAGGAACATCTTATTTATTCAAATCACAAAAAAGTGTAAATATCATTATTCAGTTTGTGTTACTATTATAAATTTTTGAAAAGGGATCTTAAAAACATAATGCATTAATTGTACTGTTATTAAACCTAGAACGTAATTATGTGCAAAAATTACCAGGTGTTGAAAATGCTCTTTCGGCATCTACGCTAGTTGGGGGTATTGTTAAACTTTTTCCAAGTGTGTTTACCTCTAAATCTCTCATCTTCAAAAAAATCGATTTCTCGCCGGATTATAGCTGTTTTCTGTATTGTATTATGGTTTGTTGAAATTTTTTTAGTGATCTCTAATTCTAATTTTTGTTCAAAAGACAAATCCTTTTCACTATCGACATTAGTGTCATAATCATCTTCGATAACTATACCGAATTCTTCTGAATGTGGATAAGGTTTGTGGGTTAAAAGGTAAGAAAATTTACTAGGAACTTGATCAAATTTGAAATGGTCAGTCCCTTTTCTTCTTTTTTCATTTTCAATTACAATGTGAATAGCAAACTCCCCAATTAAAAAAAAAATATCAAAATATTACGCACTTTTTACACAACTACAACCTTGTTTTCACGTATACGAATATCAGACTACGAATCCTGCGCAGTGCAGTATCGCTCTGAGCTGTAATAGGATAATTGTGGCTCATCCCCTTGGATAATTCACATATTTCATTACTTCTCTTGATTGTGCGATACAGCTTTGTATTCACAGACTAATTAATTTCGCCCAGTAGGAGGACATGAAACGAAAACGTATACTATTTTAATGTGTTGGCGGACCCTGAACCTTTAGTGGAGACAATTTTAAAATTTTTTAGTAAATACCGTAAAACCGGCATTTAAGCTTGTGAATACCGGTAATACAAAATTGTACAAATGGTTCAAAATACTGGGTATTCGGTATACTGATATACCGCTATTGCAATCCTATTTACATTTATCTTTAGAAAGAATGGATTGAAAATAAGTATGGCACGAGATCATTGGTTTTCAGCAAGGGCGTACCTACCGCCGTATCAATGATACGGGGCCCCGAAGCTTCGGTTACCCTAAAACGCATAAACAAAAATCTCAAAATGATAAGGGGTTCCTAGAAAGGGCCCTAAGGAACTTTAATACAGGGCCCACTCAGGATTAGCTATGCAAGTGAGCACAATACCTCTAAATAAATATTTTATAAGAACCAATGTAAAAAATTTTGATCCCGCTTGTTTTACGTATTTAATTGATTAGGTAATTTTGTGAAAACAAGGTTGGAAAGAATGGAAATTTAGATTCTTCTTAATTATTTATTATTTAACACAATACTTATTATTATTATAAATAATTATGCTATTTTTTCTCTATAATCAATAAAGTGAGTGAATATTAACGTCACATATGATCCAGCTACACAACGGCTTTCGGCGACAGATCTCAAAATTTTGACCATAGTCAAGAGACGAGGACGAACCCTGAGCTGGCACCCCCCTCTCTTAACTTCCACACTATACCAACGGGAGGATGTTTGAGCCTCGACACATTTAACGTGTATCGGACCCCTCTGAACGGTGGGTCTTCAGCGGTAACAAGCTTGAGCTCAGAGGCCAGTCATGAGTCCATTCCCTTGACCACTAGGCTACCAAGGCCTAACTATTATTAAAAGTAATATTCTTCATAAATAGAACAATTTATGAACATATATTTTTTTTACAAAAGGAAAATAAAAACTACTGTATATTTTCGTGTAAAAGGCTAGAATTTCGTGTACTTTTTAAAAAAAATCAAAGTAAGAAGGTCGACTTATCTCCCCTAATAAGGAAAAAAATTCAAATTTGGAAAAATTCTTTTGTTTTAGCATTTTTCGTTAGTTTTACAAAAGTAATTTTAATATTTTAAGTAAAGTACATAAAGTTGCTATAAGAATTAATGTTAGTGTGCAACTCTTTATTTTTGCTTAGACGTGAAATAAATGGAAACCATAAGAAAATACGTAAAAATTAGTAGCTGTTTTGAATTAAAAAAATTTTTTTTTTAATTATATGGGGAAAAGTTGCTATCATAGAATTACTTGCATTATCAAGCATTTGTTTTCATTTGTTCAAATATACTTTATTTTGTACAAAATATACTTATTAAGTAACATAAAACACAAGAGAAACCTCAATTATTTATTATTAAACAACACAATAAGCTAAAATAATAACAGAGTACTGAGAATGTTTTACCACTGGCGCCGATTTTCTTCATAAGCATTTACATTTACGTAATTAAGTTCAGCAAACTTTCCATTTTGACATTCTGCGTAAAAAATTGGAAATAAGGCTATAATTAAACATTAGTTTTAATACGGTTGAAATTTTTTCCCTTTGTCGTGAAAGGGTTTATTTTTTTTAAGTATTTTAAATGGAACTTTTATTTTAAAAGAAAAAAAAATCGCGTAAATTCTTCCAAGTCACTGTCATAATCCGAATTACAGAATGGCTCTTAAAATTTAAATTCACTAAATGAGATTCCTGATTGCAACGTGTGCCGGAATAAAGCGCTCTAGCTTTTGTGAAAACTAAAATATCTCTCTCTCTCTCTCTCTCTTATCCTAAAAATCATTTTAAAAATGAAAAACATAGCAACACATCAAAATTGAAAATTTGTTTATGAACTTTTGGTACAGAATGGGTCGCGTTTATGTTGTTTTTTGTAAATTTTTACCAATTTTTTTCCCCATTTTAGTAATAATAATTTCTTTTTCTCTTCTTAATTTTATCATATTTTTCTTAAAATGTACTAAACAAATCCAAAAACAACAAAACTTTTTAAAGAAAAAAGTTGTCATAAGTAGCGAACTTAAGTATTTTTCACTATATATTATATTTTTCCTATTTCAGCTTACGGGATTTGAATTTTGGGTAAATTTTTGAAGAAAAAAACCACTCTCTTCGGATTATACACTGGCTAGTACTCGGACATATATGGCACGGACAGGAAATCTACACAACTCTACAAATCTTAAAAGAATACAAAAGCATATATTTTGAGAAATACAAAATACATTGTACTTACATTCATTTTCAGCCTTTCATCATAGTAGTGGTTGAAAGCCTAAGATAGAAAAATATATATTGAATGAATTAGAGAGTACTTTATCATTTTAGCTTTCGAGATAAATATTTTTTGTACTTATAATAAAATAAGTTAATTTCGAACGATGAAAGCAAATAATGTTGTCTGACTTTTGATTTGAAGCTTTTCTCACGCACGCATGCGTCATTTTGCATAGGGTTTAAAGAATATTATTTTTGCTTTTATTGCTGTCAGATATTGTCAATCGCATGATTTTCCAAATGATTTTATTTTTTCAATAAATAATTTTTGAAATAGAAATTTTTTTTATTGCACATAATTTATCAAATTAAATAAATAAATAAATTACTCTGAAATATACATTTTTTTGCTAATTTTTGCACTTTTTACTGTCCCTGCATTGTCATGTGTTACATGATAATATTTCAGAAATTAAACGGGGAAAATATAATAGAAAATTATTTTTTTAACTCTGCTGGATTAATTTTATTACTGTCAAACTGAACAAATGGCCAAGTACTGTGAGGGGTAATAAAAAACTCATAAAGGAAACAATATTAATTTTAGCTCTCCAAACCGCTGTTCATAGTTGAAGCTCCAGAAGTGCAATGCAGTAGAATTTTATTAATGTTTGAATGTTTTTGCGAAAACTTACTTCTTTTGCTTTTGGTATATCTTTACAAATCTCCTCCAACAATGGCTCACGTTCTTTAATACCGGGATAGAAATCTTGGACGATTTCAAACAATAACTCGAGATCCTGAAATGAAACGTGTATATATATTTAACTTTTCTTTTCATCAAAGAGGGGTAAGTATTAACAGTCACACCCACAGAGTTGTCAAAATTTGAAACTTATGGAGTTTTTTGTGTAAAAATTAGTTTCTTTGAGGAACAAATAATTACTAACAAAAGATTCGAATGCTTTAAGAATTTTTTTGAATGAAATCAATTTTCGTAATTTTAATCTCAGGAGGAAAAATACTGTTTTTTACATTCTAATTTGTCTTTTACAGCATAGATGTCTAAGCTATGAGGGTTTGTGAGCCGCATTGCAAAAATAATTTTTTTTCTGGGCCGCACATACAATATTTTTTTTAACTAATTGAAATAAAAATTAACTATGTTGTTTTATCAAAATAAATTGACTTATTTTTACTATAATTTTTCTTAAATTTGAATTAGACATGAATAGTTACACATTTATTTTAAATTTGTAAAAGTTTCGTTTCGTTTAGTTTGGATTTCATAAAGATGGAAAAAAATCAAGTTAATGAGATGAATGAATTTGCGTTTGAGTTGAACAAGCAAATCGATATCGGGTTCAATAGACGAAGTTGCAATTCTTAATGCATTTTCAAGATGGTTTTCAGTGATATTTGTCCTATTTTACTTTTTTTGTTTGCTCATTCTTGGAAAATAAGTTCACAAATATAAGTACTGCCAAAATGAGGATATTTATCGTGGTGTAGGTAATCTTCATAAAACTCCAGTATAGAAACCTTCACAAATTCTGCTTGCAATTGAATTCAATTTTCAGTTCAATGTATTCCATTTGAAGGTAATTTATTTATTTCTAGAGAAAACGGGGTAGAAAATATATCGAAATACTCTTCGTTTTTTCGAAAACCTTGAAATCTTCTTAAAAACTCTTCAATTAAATTGAAAATTAATGAACATATTTTGTACCTACATTTATTTTTTTTAATAAATATGTGTAAATTGAAATATTTTCATAATTTGCGTTTGGGCCGCATTTTAGACAAGCATGCTTTACAGTTTTCATGGATTCATATCTATCAATTGTGCTGCCCTTATAAATACTGTTGTAATTGCCGTAAAAAAACTACGGCTTTAAAAGTGTCACATAAATTAAACTGTTTTGAATTTTAATCTGTTAGTTAAAAACAGAACAGTAACATGATTAAAAATTTTTTTCTAATGCGTCTAAACCTCGATTTACGCGAATCTGGAGTAACGCTATTTTCAAATCTCGTCAGATTCGTCTTTTGTTTAAAGGGAAAAAGCATTGCAAAAATTGGCAATGTGATTGAAGAATTTGCCTATCATTTCCAGGCAAATAAATTTAGAAGTATAAAATAAACCTAAAGTAAATAAACCTACAATCTTTAGCTCACAGAAATGTATGAGCAGAAACAAGACATTGAAAAAGTCTGATTCTTAAGACCCAGTTCAATTGGAAGATCGAATGAAGGTTGGAGTTTGACAAAAAAAACTTCAATTTGATTAAAAAAAGGGTTATGAATTTTAGAAAAGAAGATTCGAATGGTTAGCATGATTTTCCCTCAAAACAAAAAATTAAAAATTGTTGGCCTACTACGAGGGAATTTTGCGGGAGAAAAAAACCTTTGAGCTGACAGACTACTTTGTTTGAATTTATGTGAAACGTTCTACATCAAAATTACTTCAGCTTACAATTTTGTATGTGTGTTACTTACGGTTTTATTAAGCCTTTTTTTTAAAAAAATTATTTTCTTTCGTCTCTGGGCCCAAATAAAAGTAATTTACATGTATTTATATGCGAAATAACACTCCCACTTACTTGGTTATCGCTCAGTACCCCCTTTGGCGTAAGTTCGGGGTATCCCCCTGTATTATAAACTGAACTTTTTAAAACTAAAAACCATTTAAAAAATAAATAAATATTTTTTTCCTTTTGTTTGAAGTTGATGTCACTGAAGACTTGCCGTGCAAAGGGCTGATGCAAGATAAATCTGTCGGTCCTTAACCCGGCGCTTCACGCGCGAGAAAAACGACCTTAACTTCACGCGCAGGGTATCTCATACCCAAAGGTGTTTACATTATGTTTTTACCGTAAAATTTGCACACAAAGGTGAAATGGAAGAAAAGTAGTGCATATAATTTGTTTATTACACTTTTCACAAGTAAATTTAGTTTTTATGTTATTTTTATTAGGGCATTCTTTATTTGTTTATACACTCCTTTAGTCTTCATCGCGGTGAGTGTCATGTTTACACTGAATCTTAATTTATTTCTTAAAATTTCGCAAAAGCATTACTTGCTGGTTTTTTTGCTTTTTTTCTGTTAATCGAAATCCAGAACACTTCAGAAACTAGCGTCTGGATCGATGTTCAGTAGGTGGTCTTATGACTACTTAACGAAATAATTTGAGCATTTATTGTCGCAACGTTCACCAATATAAAAAATATTGTCATAGGCTAACGATTAGATTTTCTAGCCACTGAATATGTTGCGGTCATTTTATCAAGGACGATAAGTGCTCCCTCGTCTTAATTATCAGGATAGATTTCAGTAGAAGAATCATTACTTTCTACTATACTTTTTCATCATTCGATTCTTCCTCATCATCCCCGCGAAGAGTCTCTCTTCATCCGGAAATACTGTTGTACTATATATCTATTAAGTTACTTCAATATTCATCTTTTTTTCATCATAACTAAAATAATACGCTTATTGCATAAGAAAGATTTTAAAGTGAGCTCATTCGCTTAGAACTTTTACGGCGATACACGCGCAGGGTATGACATACCCGAAGAGGCGGTATCCAAAAATATACCTTTAGAATTCACCTATAAGCTAAGACCCCTCAAAGGATATGATCTTAAAGTCATCTACACGAAAAACTATTCATTTTCCGAAAAGGTTTAGATGGAGTCTTGAAAAAAGTTAGGCACTGGATATGGCATACCCTGAGTGTGAAGTGCCGGGTTAAAATCCTCCCGTTGGCGTTGTGTGTAAGTTTAGAAGGGGGTGCCTAATTAGTTGTCATCCTCATCCCTTTACCACGGTTTAAAGTTGCCAGTTCCATTCCTAATAGCCCTTGCTTTGCCTTAAAGTGCAACATCAATAAGCACTCACTCAAGTTTGAATTTTTATTTATATATATATATGTAATAATTCCCAGTAATATAATCCTTTAAAATAACTTCTAACTACCAATGGTCCATCCCTTCAGACCAACGTTTTAGTAATAAGTTAGCTCGCTGCCTAACGAGAGTATTTTAAACCACACCTATCCACCCACTCAGATCATGTGATTGAGAAGCCTATAAATACGAGATTCCTGGAGACCAACCCTTTTTCGCTTCTGTATTTTGTCTGCGTAAACATGTAGCCGGCTGCAGTGTGTTTTGTGTGCGTGAATTGTGTCGTCCTTGTAATGTCTTATGTGTTCAAGATGGATAATAAACAAGTTTTAATCAATCACCGGACGCCTCGTCAATATCATCCAAAGAAACCATCAACAATAGCGATCTCATATTATTAAGAATACATTTCAACGGTCACGTCTATTTCATTAGTCGGTAGGATTTTCCTGCGTGGAAATAAAAATTATAAGTCAAAATTATTACAACCAAAATGATAACAACCGTCATCGACCAAAATAAAGAAGAAAAGGAGAAAAATGTCTGTGTGTTTGCGTGGATGTATCCATTCATCGTACCGATGTGCCAAAGTGTTCAACTACTACGTTTAAAAAGCGGGAAATTTCCCGTCTCGTCTCCATTGCGTAAGAAAAAAAAAATCCCTTGTAAAGCTTCAAGTTTGTGCATGTTTTGTAAGGATAAGAAATCATCACCATCAAATATATCTTAAAGAGAAAATCAACCTATATTCAATCAACAGTTCTTATGCTCAAATGAAAAAAAATAATAAAAACATTTCAACGGTCACGTCTATTTCATATATATTATATATATAGGGGGCAATTATTTTGTGTGTGTATCAAACGTCACCTTGTAGATGAGAAGGACCGCACAATTTTAAAGCGATTCAAAATTGAAATTTTGCATTCATTAGTTAACTTTGCAACTCAGAAAAGGAATAGATTGTACCATAAAAGTCAATAAATATAAATTAAATAAATCAGTGGTATTCTATTGAGTATTATTTATTGTGTGCTGATTCTGCTTCATCTATAGTTGCTCTAGCACAATTAATTTTAGAATCAGTTTAATAAGGCAAATGTACCCTATCACACTTTTCTAAAATGGTTTTAAAATCA
>BMAO01023768.1:0-45290 GCA_019973975.1 Trichonephila clavata
GATCCTTTACTTAAAGTTATGACACAACTGTTAGAGGAATTCCGGGGGATGAAGCAGAGGTCTGGAGAGGAGAACAGGCAAATTTAAAAGAAACAACGCCCGTTGCTGGAAATGTGGAGCAGAAGGCCATCTCCAAAGGCAATGCCAGGCTCGCCAAGATCAACGCCTAGGAGCCTGTCGAGGAATAATACTCAGGGAAAACTAGGTAGTGGCGGTCTCGCGGGGCGGAGGTTGCCAGAGAATGAAAAGCCCATTTTGAAGTGTTACAAATTTCATCAAGCAGCGAGAATGGACTGTTTATTGAAGCGAATGTAAATGGATTTCCGTGTCGAATGGTCGTTGACACAGGGGCCAATGTCACATTTTGCGCCAAGATTTAGCACAACAACTTGGCGTAAAATTCTTCGGACACCGCCCTGCGTTACCCTTCAGACCGTGAAAGGGGATAAAATCCCCATTATTGGCAAGATGCATATAACAATTAAGTTTGGAAATGTGTTATATGGCCATACCGTGTTTGTAGCCGAAAATCACGACATTTTTATACTCGGTTTGGACTTCTTAACAAAACATAATTTTGTAATTGACTTTGAGAATAATGTGCTACGCTCAAATTCGGAAGATGTAGCGTTATTCCAGTTAGGAGCTGTTGAAAGAGAACGTGTCATCGAATAACTTGTAAAAGTGATATTACTATTCCAGCTCGAATTGAGATGCTTGTAAGAGGGCCGCTGAGAAAAGTCAAAACTTTCGACATGGTCTAACTGAATTTCCGGACTCTGAAAATTTTCCAAAAGGAGTATTGGTTGCTTCCGCACTGGTAGATCTTTCGAAGGAAACTGTACCAGTCAGAGTTGTTAATCTAACTGGTAATCCTAAAAACAATCAGGAAAGGCGACGTATTAGCAACATGTGCTCCAGTCACCTGTATACAGAAACATCCCGAAATCATGTCGAAAAAGCCTTCTAAAGAAATCGAACTGAATCTGTTGAAGCCCACTGAATTGAATGAGGAACAGAAAAGTGTAGCATGGATGCTTATTGACGAATACGAGGACTGTTTTCCTGTACATCTGGTGACCTCGGGAGAACGAATTGGCTCAACATCGAATTGAAACTGGGAATCACTCTCCTATTAAACAGAATCCCCGAAGACTACCAATTGCTAAGACAAAGAAGTTAAAGATCTACTAAGGGACATGCAGGAACGAGATGTCATCGAGCCTTCATCGAGTCCCTGGGCTTCTCCCATCGTGTTAGTCCGAAAGAAAGATGGATCTACGAGATTTGTGTAGACTATCGACGGCTCAATGATGTCACAAAAAGGACAGTTATCCACTTCCATGATCGATGACACGTTAGACATTCTTAGCGGAAACAAGTGGTTCTCTACCTTGGATTTGAAAGCGGTTATTGGCAAATAGAGATACTCCTGAAGACCGTGAAAAGACAGCATTCACGACAGGAGGACAAGGACTTTGGCAGTTTAAGGTCATGCCTTTTGGTCTCTGTAATGCACCAGCTACCTTCGAACGCTCATGGAGACAGTGTTGAACGGACTTACTCCTGAAGCTTACCTTGTTTATTTAGACGACATCATCATTGTAGGGAAAAGTTTCGAGGAACACCTCAGCAACCTAAGGAGAGTATTGAAAAATTGAAAGAGGCCAAATTGAAACTAAACCCTCCAAATGCAACTTATTCCGTCACGAGGTGAATTATCTGGGTCACATAATTTCTGCTGATGGTGTTAGAACTGATCCACAGAAAGTGTCAGCTGTAAAAGACTGGAGGCGCCCTAAAAATGTGCATGAGGTTAGAAGTTTTCTCGGTCTGTGCACACATTACAGAAGATTTTTAAAGGATTTTCTTCAATCGCGAGACCTCTCCACGGGCTGACTGAAACAAACAGAAGTTCTTGTGAACAGACGAATGCGAGGAAGCATTTAATAGCTTAGTGGCGGCTCTAACATCGTCTCCCATTCTAGTTTATCCGGATCCCGAAAAGCAATTCATTCTTGACACGGACGCAAGCCATGAAAGTGTCGGAGCAGTTTTATCCCAAGAAATTAACGGCCAAGAACATGTCATCGCATACTGGAGCAAGTGTCTTTCAAAGCCTGAAAGAAATTACTGCGTCACCAGAAAAGAATTACTGGCATTGTAAAAGCTGTTGAGAACTTTCATAGTTATCTTTACGGTCGGAAGTTTTTGCTCCGAACGGATCATGCGTCCCTGACATGGCTTTTAAATTTTAAGAACACCGAAGGCCAGATAGCTAGATGGATTCAGAAACTTGAAGAGTACGATTTCGAGATCAAACATCGCAAGGGGTCCCTTCATGTTAATGCTGACGCCTTATCAAGAAGACCATGCTCGAATGCTTGTTCTTACTGCACTACAGTCGAGAAGAAATATGACATGATAACACCTGTCATTCGTCAAATAAAGGATTCGGTATCGACACAAATAGACCGTTGGAGCGATGAAGAAGTCAGAGAAGCTCAACTTACGGATCCCGACATAAAACCTATCTTGGAACTTCTTGAATCATCTAGCACTAGACCCAGTTGGCAAGATATCTCCAGCTATCATCCGGATAGCAAACGCTATTGGGCTCTCTGGGATTCACTCCATATTCGTAATGGTGTATTATACAGAAAATGGGAGTCTGAGGATGGCAAAACATCAAAATGGCAATTAGTACTCCCACGATCAAGAGTACCGGAAGTGTTGGAACAATTACACAGTAGTCCAACCGGATGTCATTTTGGAATATTGAAGACCATCCAAAAGGTTCGGGAGCGGTTTTTCTGGAGCAAAGTAAGAGATGACGTAGAAAGATGGTGCAAGTCCTGCGATGCATGTGGGGCCCGAAAAGGACCCAAAACACGATGCCGTGGAAAATTACGGCGCTATAATGTAGGGCACCATTTGAAAGAATCGCGTTGGACATCTTAGGGCCTCTCCCACGTTCAAATGATGGCTACAAATACATCTTAGTTGTCAAGGATTATTTTACCAAGTGGCCGAGGCTTACCCGATCGCTGATCAAGAAGCTACAACAGTTGCCGAAGTATTACTGCAGAACTGGATTTCTCGCTATGGGACGCCCTTCAGATGCACTCTGATCAAGGCAGAAATTTCACTTCTGCTGTATTCAAGGCACTTTGTGTCCTTCTTAAGATTGATAAGACACAAACTACCCCCTTACATATCCCCAGTCAGACGGCATGGTTGAGAGATTTAATAGAACGATCTTAAACCATCTCTCTATCCACGTTTCCATGAATCAACAAGACTGGGATCGGAAGCTTCCTATGTTCCTGCTTGCCTATCGAAGTGCCGTCCATGAAACCACTGGATTCACTCCCTCCCAGATGCTCTTCGGTCATGAACTCCGTCTGCCCTGTGATCTCCTGTTCGGGCGCCCTCCTGATGTGCCTTCTTCTCCTGAAGAATATGTCCATGAACTACAGGAACGTTTAGAAAGTGTGCACGAGTTCGCCCGTAATCGGATCGACATCGCAACGGAAAAGATGAAGACCAGGAACGACACGAGAGCTACAGGACATGAATTTCACGAAGGTGACAAAGTTAGGTTTTGGAACCCGATTCGACGAAAAGGACTTTCTCCAAAGTTACAGACAAATTGGGACGGTCCATATACAGTCCTAAAAAGACTAAATGACGTTGTGATTCGTATCCAAAAATCTAAGAACTCAAGGCCTAGGGTAGTACATTGTGATCGGCTGGCCCCTTATTTTTGTAACTCTAGGGACGAAACTAGCTGATCGAAAGAGCCACTTATATGCTTGTATGTAACTGTGTACTGTCAACCATTGTATATACTTGTAAATAATTTTTACCTTTTCAAGGATTGTACTGCCCGGGACGTGCAGTCCTGGAGAGGGGGGCAATGTTACGAATTCTGTAAATTGGTGTAATTTGTCTTATGATAATGAATGTTATATGTATCTCATTGTATTTCAATAGCAAGTCACCAAATTGGCGAGATATTGGCTCATTGGCGATGTTTTAGGCAACTAATTTTTGTCGCCAAATTTGGCGACATTTCGCCAAGTTTGGCGACGGAAGTTGGAAACCTTGGCGACAGAGAGAATTTTCTAGAGGGATCCTGATTTCTTGAATTCTCTCCAAGGTTCTGGATTTTTCTAATATGACATAACTTCCTGTTAGTGACGTCACTTCCGGCAGAGAGCATATAAAAACAAGCACAAAAGATTAGGAGTGGTATTGGAGCCTTAGACAGCAAGCAAGCTGTAGGCTGGTGACTGAGCTATTGAATGCGCAGTGTTATTCTTTTAGTCTTCGTTAAATAAATAGCTTTATTTATTTTTTTTAAAAGGATTCTGCTTATTGAATTTACTCTAAGCACATCGCAGGAAATTCGTAACAATATATATATATATATATATAATTTTTGGTGTAAATAATAACTTTTTCATAACATAAAAATCTCTCATTGCATTCATTTTTCTCCAAATATATTTTTTTCCATTCAAAACTACTCTCATATTTTGGTTTTTTAATTCAAAATCTTTAATCGCTTAAAATTTCATTACTTATTGTATAAATACATGAACCATTACTTTTTTTTCTCTTATTGCATTCGTAAGTATTAGTAACGGTTATTTAAGCATAACTATTGTTATAAATTATATTTATTGCTATTAATTAATCTTATTCATTAATTGTTTGTGTTGTTTCTTTTACATGTAATTTTCTTTTAAATTTTCGTAGCAGATTTTCTTAGAAGAGTTTTTGCTTTTTCAGAAAAAAAAATAATTGTGTAAATCAATTTCCTCTTTTCTGTTATTTATATAATTTAAAAGCATATGCACATCTCAGATCAACGATGTGATGTTTAAACAAACAGAATATGTTCAAAATATATACAATTACAAATCACGAGGTGCAATAAAAAAACAAATGCACTCAAAATCTACCTAAACTCAAAACATTACTTTAAATAATATATGTATAGGCTCTAAAATGCTATTATAAAATTTCATATGAAAAATCTATCTCAGTTCACTTGTCTGTTTAGTAACATTAGCTGTAACAAACCGATACAAGAGAAGTATACAATACAAAATTTCAATACCTTTTTTTTGAATTAAAAGTTATGAGTTGTCAAACAAGCATCATTTTCTATCGAATTGCATACAATTTCTTCATTCTTCAGCTTTCTTTTTTTTTATCTACTGCAATTAATTTAGATTAAGCTCTGTAAAATACCTTCTGATGAATTTTACTGCTTCCAATGTGACTTCCAATTTAGGGCAAAGCAAGCTAGAGAGCGGTACAACTGTAGCTCATAATAGGCCTTTGTACATAGGAGTCAAGGCTTGTTGTTGGCTAGTTTGTGCCGCTTATTGCCTAGGTGTGAATGAGTCTTGAATGATCATGGTCACCGGCTCGCAGCGGTACTAATTATGTCGTGTCAACGGTTTGAATATCGATGCCACTAAATACTCATGATTTTGAGGGTATACTGCTCGCTAAATCTTTCACTGCTCAAAGTCCTCGCGTTAGTATGATGTGGTGTGGGTGAGTGAGTGAATATTAACGTCGCACTGTTTTAGCTACACGAGGGCTTTTTGGTGCCGAACAGCATAATTTTCAACCATGGTCAAGTGACGCGGACGACACCTGAGATGGCACATCCCTCTTTTAACTACCACACCAACGAGAGGACGCTTGAGTTCTCGACAAATTTAACGTGCATCGTACCCCTACACGGCGGGTCTTCAGTGGTACTGGGTTTGAACTCATGACACGCTAGCCATGATCCAATGCCTTGACCACTTGGCAACCGAGGTCACTTGGTATGATGTGGAAGTTTAGATAATGGGGAGAAAAAGAGTTCAAATATAGTCATCGTCACTTGACCGTGGTTCAAAATTAAAATCAAAATCTGTTATTATTATTTATACCACCTGATCTCGACTGCGTCAGATCCAGGCCCATGAAATTCATCATGGTAAGGGGTTACATGCACTCCTGTCGTTAGCCGTACCCTTGAGCACCATACAGGTGACAGTATGATTTAGCTCGGTCCCCCCCCCCCCACTTTTGAGAGAGGACACCCAGGGTGAGGATCTCTTTCCCCATCCACCAACCTCACGAGAGGACTTGCGACTCGACTGCTATTTAGAGTGTCCCCATTTCGCAAGGCACTATACATTCACAAACAGTCATGCCTTCTCCAGAATTCAAACACAGCCCCTACAGTACAGCAGTCAGCGTCGCCAACCACTCTACTGGAAGGGCAAAATCAAAATCTGTCACCAATAAGTGCTGCTGCTTTTAAATGAAGCGTCAAATTTATCAATGAACTCATAGGGGTCGGTCTGGACTCTATTTAGATTCATTAAATGCTCGGGTATTCAACGTCACTTAAATAAACGAGAGAAAAAAATCAAAAATAATTCAAATCCTTTGAAATGTCTCCCTTCTATTGAAATTAGGAACGACAATTTTCTGATTGAATAAATAAATCCGGCAAAAGAGAACTCTTCATTAACCACATGTAACTCGTTGATTTGAATGAACAAAAGCCAATTCAAACGCCGTAGACAGTTTGGACTTGGAAGTCCTTTGCGCTAAGCAAAAATAACGACTAAATTACGGAGATCATCTCTTAGTCGTATAAATTAATTAACTCTTGAGCTTCGAACAATTTAAAAATTAACATTACAAATTGTTGAGTACAGAGGTAACGAAATTTTTTCACATGCTACTTTTAAATATTTTATCAAAGAGTGCATACGTATTTTATTTTTTTCCCTTAGCTCTCACGGAGTGCTTTAAAAGTGTTAGTGTTTCTAAAAATGTATTGAACAGGCTCTAATGTTCACATAAAATAAGCAATAATAATGAATAAATATACATTTTCCATTGTTATAAAATGCTGTATATAAGCCAGCGTTTTTCAAACTACACCCTACAAGGAGGGTGCGAGTATATCGAAAAGAAAACAAAAGATTATTTGTGAAAACTATATTAATTTACTGAAAGGAAGCAAAACGAAATATATTCTCACATAATAAAAATAAAACAATCATTTACACTGATACAATACACTTATTAATGCATCAGTACTACACAATGCGTTTCATAATTAATTTAACAGTACAAAGTAAAGAACAAGTTTAATAATTACGAGTGATCCTATGGCGTGTCATAAAATTATATACAAAATGTAATGCTTATCTTTATAATTTATACGGTTTATAATTAAAGTCGTATTGTAGTTTTATGTCAAAGTATATTACTATTGAACTCAATGCATCGTTATTGTATGGAAAGGGGCGAAGAAAATTATGATTGTAAGTATAGAAAGTTTGAGAAGCCCTGCTGTAAGCTTCACAATTTGACAAACTAAATGAATACACTTCCATTGAAATAGAAGTCTTCAAAATAAATACATAAAACCCTGAGAGAACTGGAATAGTGTTTTTGTTTTTGGTGCCACCTGATCGACGGTGTCTGATCGAGAAACACGAAATATATTAGTTTTGCGTTTGTCGTTAGCCGCAGCTTTGAGCACCATGCAGGTGACAATACGATTTTACTCGGTTCAATCCCAATTTTGAGGAACAGCCTGGGGGAGTCAGAGGCTTCCCACTTGCTTTCCACCAACCTCACAAAAGAACTTACTGTTCGAAGAATATTTAGAACCCCCCTGCAGCGTACATGCCCTATAAATTATAAATTTAAAAACATCTATGCCTTCTCTGAGATTTGAACCCAGGCCCAACGGCTGCCAACGTCACTAAGCACCATACTGTAGGGGTGGCAATTTGTACTTTTAATGTGACAAGTAGCAAAGGTAGCCAAGTGGTCAAGATCATGAATTCGTACTTGGCGGTGTTTCTATGAAATTGTGGATTCAATTCCTGGCTCCACTAATGAACTCCTCTAAGAGGAGCTGATGCACGTTAAATCAGCCAAAGATCAAAATCATCACGTTTTTTGGTGTATAAGTTTGGATGGAAAATGAGCCAGCTCAAGTGTTGTTCTCGTCACTGAACCGTTGTTCAGAATTATGGGCCCTCGTACAACTTAAATAAACAATCTCACAATCAGCCACTTTCAAATAATAAGCATTGGCTTCTAGTAGTTTCAGATATAGTTGGAATATTACACTAACTTATATATTTTCATTACATTTAAACGCCTATAACTTACCTCCATAAAGAATGTAGCGGTGGTTCCCATATAATCCAGTAACCCAGCCTCCGGACTGAAGTGATGACATTGGTACAGTGGTATGTTACATGCTTACAAATTAGAAGCTACCGAGTTCTATCCTTCACACTGGTGACCTTGACTCTAAACTTAGAAATAACGCAACCTTCGTGCAGCTGTCGTGGCACCAACCGTCACACAGACTTGACACTGCAATAAAGCCGTCAGACACACTTGACGCAACAATTCATACGCTCGCCACAACAACTACATCGTTCGTTCGCTTATTCACCGACCCTCGGAGGAGTGTGTATTGGTGGCTCTTATATAAGCCAGTAACAGCCTCCGGACATAAGTGATCATATTGGTCCAATGGTATGTTACGTGCTTACGCGAATCAGAAGATACATAGTTCTATCCTTCGGAAACTTATGCCTCAAGTACATATGAGATACACGATACTGAGGACCTCGTTCAGGATCATGATCACATATGTGTTCACGCGTTTCTCCTTGCAGGGCCCACGGTATCATATATGTGATTGCGCTTTCTCTTCTCAGAGGCCCATGATCACACCGGTGTGATCAGAATTTGGAACGTTTTTATATTAATTTTTACAAGACCCTAGTTGGCGGTTAAAAGTCCGTTTTTATTCGAATAATGTTTCACAAAACTTTGAATTTCAATATGTGCTTTCAACTCCGAGTTATTTAATTAGTTCCGGGATATTTCTGAATGCAAACAACTGCACACGTTTGGATTTTTCGAGAGAATCGGACATTTAAGGGGTTGTGGTTCATTGCGCTTTGGATTTCTGTTTATATTTTGACTAAGTTGGAAGAAGGAAAGCTTATTAGTTTATTGGGCATCAGACAATCATACTAGTAGCTTCAGTTATTTATTTAATTTCTGGTTCATATTTACATCAATAATTTTAATAATCAAAACACATTTAAAAATCATATCTGTTGTTGTTACTTATGCCACCTGTCTGACGTCGTCAGATCGAGGCCCGCGAAATTCATCATGGCAACGGGCTAGATATACGCCTGTCGTTAGCCTAAGCTTTGAGCCTCCATGAAGGTGACAGTACGATTTTGCTTGGTACAACACGATAGATGGCGACACCGTTCTGACCCACTGATTTAACGAGCACGTACTCCGTGTGTACTCGGAGGATTTTTGGTGGCATCGGGCATCGAGCCCAGGCCTTCCGGTCTGGAGTCCGATGCACTAACCGCTAGGCTACCCACGGCCCCAAAAAAAGCAGATCTTCATAGAACAAACGCAATGACTCATTTTTAACGAAAACGAATCTTTCTTCTTACTGTGACTCATTTTTAATTCAGAAAGAACAGACGATTATATTTCATTGCTATTGCATTTAGTATTGCCACAACAACAAAATAAAACAACAGAAAGAATAATACTAAAGTCATACAAAAAAAAAAGCAAAAGAATTCATTATACCAATAAGCCGACCCATTAGAAAAAATAAAAGAATTAATTGAAAATAAAAGAACAATACACACTAGCTGTTAATTAAAAGATATGTATCAGTTAGAACCGCATCAAATTTATTTTAGAGTAAATTTATCATTTGGTATTTGCTGGATATTGTTTTGTAAGTTTTGCATGTATTTTTTATTTTAATCAACATGGCGAAAAGAGTGAAAAGGGTGCTTTTTTTTTTATTAAGATGAAAAAGTCTTTAAAATTCGCAATTATTTTTTTTAAATATAGCGAAAGTGTTCGTACTGTTTTTTCACATATAATCAATTATAGTGAAATATAAATTTTAGCGTTTTCATTACATTCAAGATTTTACTTGAATTTTTACATGAAATTAGGCTTATAGTAGAGAAATTCGTTTTTTTAGCACTAAAGCACTAAGCACTTTTTCTTTACTATTTTAAGTATGTTCTGATAAGTCTGCTTTGTTCAGTTTAAACTAACATTTTGTATCATGTTTTGCTTACTAAGCATAACTTTGTGATAAATGGAAGATAAAAAAGAAACATATTTCAGACATTTTTTAAATAAAATTAATTACTGTTTGCTAATAAAGAAAATTTCAAATTCTTAGTCCTATTTATTTTTTTAAATAACCATTAAATTATAATTAAACTTTAAAATATTTTGAATTTTATTTGTGTTTGTGGAAAATATAAACATCTAAATTTACGACAACTAAACTGATTAATTTTAATATTTTTTACAAAATGTTTATATATTTGTATTGCGATGCTATATTTTCTGTTGAAATAAATAAAGATATATGTGAAGGAATTCAAAAAGAACGAAAACAGTTAGATTATCTTAAATAAAATCACATATAAATCGATAAAATCAAGCAAATATAATTATAATCAAGCAAATAAAATTTCAGTACTTACTTTAGCACTTTTATGTAACTAGGCAAATGTATAAAGTCTGAAAATATGGAAATAAGTGTGAAAAGTTAATATTTAAAAGAGAAAATGTCAAGGTATGTAAAATATTCTAAGTTATTTAAATAAATAAATAAGTAATGCAATTTAGACCCAAAGTAATTTAATTTTAATTTTTATATTAAAGTAGAATTAGTCTTCGACATTGACAAGTTGTCCATTTTCAAGATTGAACTAATTAAATGAGGAAGTAAATTATTTAATTTAAAGTTTAACTTATTGGAAATAAGTTCAAACTTTGCGACAAAACCGAGACTTTTATTTGATAATATAAGTCTCAGATAATAGCCTAAAGTTCTTGTATAATATTCTAAATTACAGCTAATTTAATTTAAAATTTACAATAATTAATTTGTGGATCTGGGAAAAAATCTATTGTATATATATATATATAAATTTGCATTTTGAAAAATAATTTATTATTTTAAAAATATTAATCAGATTTTGAAGTTCGAATTCCCATTTACAAATCCATAGAATATAATTTTGATGAAATTTAATCCTTAATTTAAATTGTCCCAGTTTATTCGAGAAATATTTCAATTTTTCTCTCACAATATGTATTCAAATAAAAAAAAATTTGAAAAACCAAATCCACGCAAAATTTTCCTTTTCTTGGACTCTCATTTTGTTTGTGATATCTGTTTGTAAATGTAGTATTTTATCATATCCAAGTTTATGAATTGTGATTATAAATATCTAAACAAATTTAAAGAATTCTTCACGTTTTAAAAATTGCTTCCATTACCAACAAATTTTTCAATATTCCTTAGGATATTTTATTCAAAATTTCTATTCAGATTTTTTCATAATATCTAGAAAAACAATTTCTATATCTTTATACAGAAACTACTTTGTAGTAGACTTATCGCATTTTCTGGAAAATTCCACTATCTACAATGGCCCATATAGAATATAACCAGATTGAGATACATTATATAAATAGTCAGGTTATAGAACTTAAGTAAATGATACCCATTAGACTGATTTCAGCATATACTATTAAACCTTTCTCTTCCTTCAAGAATTATAAAGGATTTGACAATTTGATGTATACTAGGATTGGTACTAGTATTGGGAAAGATTATTCTGATACACATGTATTATACAGAAGTTATTTTAATGTACATTAGTGCTTCGACTAATTTATGCATATTTAGCATTTAAACTGCAATTACTTAATGAAAATTTAAAATTATTGAATTGCTTTTTACGAATTACTTATTCATTCATCGAAACTCTATAGGCATTTTATGAATATTTATTTCATAATTAAATCACACTGAAAATTTTATTATAGTTAGATTTTTATAAGTAATGAAGAGAAGTAATATATATATATATATATATATATTTGTATACATTGCTTATATATATATATATATACATACACACACATATATATATATGAGCAATAGTAAAGGAGCATTTATTACATTTTTAAAATGTTATACAAATTCATTATAATTATATAAACTACATCATCAGTTCTATTCAGTATTAATATAGGATAACTTATTTCGCAAACTTTTGTTTTTACTTATCCCATCTGATCTACAGTAACATCAGATGAAGACCCACGAAATTCATCGTGGCAAAGGTCTTGATCTGTGCCTGCCGTTATCTGTAGCTTTGAGCACCATGGTGACAGAGCGATTTGGTTCGGTTTCACTCCATTCTGAGAAAGAAACCCATGGGGGTGGTCAGGGGCCTCCCACCTCTCTTCCACTTCCTACAACCTCACGAGAGGATTTGCCAGTCGAAGGCTATTTAGAGTACCCCATGCTTAAAAGACACTATACATTTGCAAACATCTCAATGCTTTCTCCGGGATTCGAACCTAGGCCTAACCTCACAGTAGTCAGTGTTACTAACTACTATACGGGATAGGCGGCTTAGCAAACTTCTGAATATACCTAACTAAAAAAAAGGCAAGTTTCGTTGCAAAGCAAATCATTATCATTAAAATTATGTTATGTTTATAATAAGCAGAATATGTGAATTCGATTTCCTTTTAACAAATTTTCAATTAATTCAATTTTTATAAAAGTCCTACTTCTGATAAACTCATTTATATTTTTTTTTCGCATTGCACTTGAATTTTCCAAACTATTACTAGTGCATTATTACGATTTAACACTGTTATAACTTCATCTTCGAGAAATTTTCTAAGCAAAGTGGAAAACATAAATTAAATCTTTAAATCAAATTTCGATGCTTTCTAATAAGTTTAAAATGTATCTCAATTGAAGTCGTTAAGTGAAAACCTTATGCAATGGCTCAAACAAAAACTCTTGAGAGATCTTGAATTTGGATGATAATGAAGTAGAAAAATTGTATTATAAGTTATTCTCATGTAAGAAATAAGAAAAGGAAGCTCTCTAATAAAATTAATTAATATTATCTCCTGATTAAAAAATAATCACAAGATAAAATATACCAAAATAAAATAAAATAAAGCATGCAAAAAGTTTAATAATATAGCTAGATCTTTTTGGTATATAACATTTATGTCTCTGAATTTAAAAATATTTACAATACTTCGTTTAAGAATACCTACAATGTTTTATGCTTATAATGTATGCAATGTTTTAGCTTAAGAATGCCTCAGTGGTAAAAGATGTTTAAAATATAGTGGTTAAGGGGACACGGTATGATTCAATTGACGAAAATCGGTCAAAAAATCAAAAAAAAATTTTTTTGCATAAATTATTTCTTATACATTTTTGTAAATTAAAAAAATCCAAAGTTATGATAACTAATATGCTCGTCAGAATTCACATTCTGACATCATTTTGCTCTAGCAGTCACACTTTTCATTTTCTAGCCAATTTAATTAATTCTAACACAGTTAAGCAGTTTTAAAATAAAGTGAAGAGATTGTAATCCATTCAAATTGTTTGTTTACATTTGCTGAGCTGCGTTCTTTATTCTGCTAATTTTTATTTCATATTTTTGAAATATTTAGTTTCGGTTTACCAAAAAAAGTCTTTTTCAAGACTAATTACTTTATCGTTATCAGTTTAACAGTTTTTTTATATATATATAAACGTATTCTAATACAGCATTTTAATAGTTAAACATGCCTCGCACGAAGAGGAAAAACAAATCAAGTAAATTGAGTATTCAAAAGCGATGATGCACTGAAACAAAAACTGAAAGCAATATGGATATTTCAGAGCACAATTCAAATGTTGCTCAACACTCAAGTGGTGATAGCATTTTAAAAAATGAAAGAGTTTCTATGCAAGAAAAAAGTGTACTAGAACAAGAAAATGTTGCTGATACCTATGATGGACCAAGTTATATAACTGTTGACAAAAATGCCTTGTGTGATATTTTCAAGTATACTTTTTGTGGTAACTGCAACCAGTCAACTTTAAAACTTGAATTTGGACATAAATATGGGTTTTCTCATCAACTGAAACTGGTACGCAAAACATGTTCTGAGCAAAAAATGGAATGCTTTACATCTCCAAGACTTGAGAAAAAATCAAATACATCTACACCTTTCGATGTAAATGTTCGAGCTGTTCAAGCATTTCTTGCAATTAGTGGGGGCCATACATCGGTTGAAAAATTTTGCATGTTTCACAATATGCCTTTGATGTCGAGTAAAACTTTTAATGGAATTAAATGCTACATTAACTCAATGTACTCTCTTGCTTCCCAAACTGTGTTGAACAATGTACATAACAGCGTTCAAAATGCATACAGCAAATTGAATCAAAATGGGTCAAATACTGTTACTGATATTGCTGTTTCTTTTGATGGGACATGGTTGACCCGAGGACACACATCCCAAATCGGTGTTGGCTGTGTAGTCGACACTTACCAGGATATGTTATTGACTATGAAATTATGAGCAAGTACTGTCCAACATGTATAAGTGCGAAAAATGAATTAGGTGAAACTACAGCTGAATACGATGTTTGGTATTCTGGCCACAAAAATTCCTGCCAGATTAACCACGTTGGGACATCAGGAGCAATGGAAATGAAGGCTGCAGCTAAAATTTGGTCTCGATCAGAAGCATGTGGTTTCCGTTACACAACATTGTTATCTGATGGTGATGCTAAAACTCATAAATTCTTAAATAGCCTAAAAATATATGGACCAGATGTTGAAATTTTGAAAAAAGAGTGTATTAATCACGTAAGCAAAAGGTTAGGCACCAGCTTACGCAATCTTGTGAAAGATTGGAGAGCTAAAGGTATCACTTTAGGAGGAAAATCTTATGGCAGCCTAAAAGAAACAACGATAAAAAAACTAACGCAGTATTATCAGAAAGCTATTCTGGAAAATAAAGGAGATATTCAGGGCATGAAAAAATCTATATATGCCACGCTTTATCATAGTATCTCGACAGATAAAAAAACCAATGCACATGAAATGCCCTCCTGGCAAAGATTCGTGGTGTTTTTATCGAAGAGCCTTAGCTAAAGGTGAAAAACCTGCACCACATAAATTTAATATTGGAACACCAATAAATCCAGATTACTTGACAAAAATTGTTCCAATATATCGAAGGTTAGCTTCTGATAGTCTTTTGAAAGGATGTGCCAGATGTCTGACTCAGAACACCAACGAGAGTCTGCATAGCGTGATTTGGAGTAAGTGCTCTAAAGAGAAACTTCAGCAAAATCACGACGTGTAAATATAGCTGTTTCTGAGGCAGTATCAGAGTATAACTTTGGTACTTTGAAAGCCTTAAACGAAATACAAAAGGCAGCTAATTTGTATCTTGGTGAAAAAGCAGTAAAAATTGCTACCACACGTGATTACAGACGTAAAAAAGAAAGAAATCGCCAAAATAATCTTGCTTTTCGCATAGCTCATTGAAAAGTAAAACTAGCCAATATGCGAAAAGAAAATATTCAAAGAAAAAAGAAAGGATTACATGTAGTCCTGGGTTATTTTAAACATAAATGTAAAAAAATATGAAGATATAAACTAGAATTATTTTAAAATCATCGTACAATGGGTTCGTATGTTATTTATCGCAATTTTTTAAAAATGTAAGGTACTGAAAAATTTTAATTTTAAACATAAAAATTATAATTTTCATATAATAACTTTATAAAACTTTTATCATGTGCATGTAGTATATACAGTATTTTTTAGTAATTTTATTGCACTTATATATATATCTTTTTACAGTAAATAAAAACTTTAAATTGATTCATCTCAGAACAAAAAAAAAATCGTTTTTCTTTCATTTAAAATGCTAAGGCTTTTTTTCTATTGCATGAAATCTTTTGATTTTTTTTTACAGATTGCTATTAATATATATAACAAAAGTTGGTATGTATTTTTGAATCAAAGCAATACTTATTTTTTTAAAATATTTGAACTTAGAATTTATACGTTTTTTAGGGATTTTTTTATAATAATTCATAAATTTTTTTTAGGAATTTGAGTCATTATCTCTAAACCCATATCAACTTTTGTTGTACATGGTTTGACAAATATGTAAATCAAATTTCCTGTGTGTACGTCAATTATTGTACGAGGAGTAGCGTTTTAAAATTACCTCAAAAATCTTTTAAATTTTTAAAAAAATTAATGGATTGATTTTTGTGATATTTTGAGCAAATACTCTGTCTTACGTATTGCATATACATAGGTTATAAGGAAAAAAATTGTAAAAACCATAAAATCAAAGATTTTTGTTTAAATCGTACCGCGTCCCCTTAAAAGACTATTCGTGAACAAACTGAATAAAATTCAAAACATAAATTGTATGTGTTTCAGAAATAAAGAGTTGAGGCGCAATGGTAATTTGATGTTAAGGTATCCGACTACCCTAAAACTGTGAATTTTAGCAAAAATTGACATTTTTTTTATGATTTTGTTTTATGGGACATCTTATTAGCTTTATAAAAATACAAAGTTTATCATTTTCTGTTTACTAGAACAAGAACTACAAGTGTTTTAGTAAAAGCAAATGCCATTACTTTAAGCAAGATGTCATACTTTAAAACGCGTTTTACTCGAAATGTGATTTTTTGAAAATAATCAAACAGGGTCAGCGATTGCTAAAAAGGTTTTGAACATAATTAACTGTGAAATTTTTTCTGTAAGTTCTGTATAGTAGTAGATTTTAACTTTCATATTTATCAATCACTGTTTTATTACAAAATTTTCAGTCCCTTATGTAAATATAATCACTGTCTTTTTAAGCATTTTCATATAATAACCAAGATAAAGTGCTCTAGTTTTTGTAAAAAAGAAAATGTCTCTTATTCTGAAGGTCATTTAAAAATAGAATAATATAGCAACACATTAGATTTAAAAAATTGAAAATTTGTTCATAAACCTTTGGTGCAGAATGGCCGCGTTTATGCTATTTTTTGTCAATTTTTACCTATTTTTTCCCATTTTAGTAATAATAATTTCTATTTCTCTTCTTAATTTTAGCACATTTGTCTTAAAATGCACTAAACAAATCTAAAAATAACAAAAAAAATTCCCATATCTTTTTTTTAAAGAAAAAAGTTGTCACAACCAGTCGGATACCTTAAGTTCGAAGTTATGTGGGAATTCATTTCTTAAATCCAATTAATAACATCAAGTGGAATGCAGAGAGTAGCTGTATGTGTAATTAAAATGAGTTTCATAAGATGTGAGAGAATATGATGTAAAAGGGTTTTTTTTGTGATATATTAGTTGAAGGTCTATTTATGAGGACTATCACAACAATAACCCATACTCAGTTCCGAGCTGATGTACTCTAAAACCAATCTATTGGGTCAAAATAAATTCATTAAAAATCATCAAATGGAATAATGAAATTACTGCACACTTAACAGAATTGATCCTCAAAATCTTGCTGTTATTTAATTGGGAATGCAGCACAATAGGAAAGCACTTAACCATGGTAACAGGTACAGGGTCTATCGACGACAAAACACGTGTAAGTTAGGGATTAACATCCATTAAAAATATACATTAGAGATAAGCAAATCCAATAGAGCCATCAAATACTTTCAACTAAGTAATGAGATTTATTTACATTTAATCCTATTGGACCTCTTTCTGATGTGAAGCTTCTGTAGCACGATGTGAAAACTTGTTTTCGTAATAGTAATCAGGATGTAGAACACACAATGTGAAAGATTCTTAAATGAAGAATTAATCCAAGTATGGATATATAACCCTCTCTTTCTACAATTCAAAAATAGATATCAACAAACTATTATGAATTTTAGCACTAGTCTTGATCAATATGAGATGCCACGGTAGCTTAGTGGACATGGTCACAGACTAGTGCTGTGTGTCATGAGTTCGAACCTAGTGCCACAGAAAACCCACCATGTAGAGGCACTGAGATGCACGTTAAATGCTTCGAGGCTAAGATCTTCCCGTTGGCAGGGTATGGAAGTTCACAGAGGGATGTGCCAACTCAGGCATCATCCTCGTCACTTAACCATGGTTAATCATTACGAGGCCTGTGGCCAATAACCCTCGTGTACACATATTAACTCACTGAGTTAATAAGTGTAGTAACACTTATTAACTCAAATGATCGATATGTGACGTTGGACACTGAAGTTGGGAGTCTCTTCAGATGATGATAATGATATCTAAAACTTCAATTCCATCTCCCGACTTCCAAACTACATCATGGAAAGATTTTGATGTTCAGCTCTATTTAAGTTGAAAAACAGCTTTCATTATTATCTTTGGTGATATCAGAACTGTAAAACAAAATTTGATTAATTTTGATAACAAAATTTGATTTGGTCGTGGAACTTACAAATAGATGAAAGATAATGTTTAGCACAGACATAACTTAATTACAAGGATTTAATTTAATCTTCATAAATTACATTATGGAAAAAAAAGTTTAGAATAGATATAACTTCATTACTAGGATTTAAATTAATCTTCGTAAATTACATTATGGAAAACAGTTCATCAGTATAAATATGTAAATATTATTAAATTACATAGAATCATAAATATTTGAAAACGTATAAGTTTATTGAATTTAAGGATTAATTATCTTAATGATGTTATTTCATTACGTCCATTAACTGATGATGTCCCGAAGTAAAAGTCCTTCTCTAACGAACTAGTCAAATTGAGACAGAGATCTAAATAGCATACATAAGCGAATGAATGTTATATAGAGTGTTATTATCAGTTAAAAGTTGAGACTAAGTAGCAATGAGCCTTAGGTAAAATTCAATTAACACCTGTGTTTTCATTTGAAAACATTCCTTTATATGTCACCTGCTTCATGGGAATAAATTTAAAGATATGTTATTCAATTAAAGGAAATGAATTATCTCACATTCCTTTTAAATATTTGTTTCGAAAAAAGGAATGAATAACAGGGGTAGCATATCTAATCGTGGCTACAGCTAATGAAGTATATGAAAAGTTATCTCAACTATCTATTTTATTTCTGTAACTTTTCTAAATTAACGAAATAATTCTTGAAAGCACTTCAAGATGATTAGTACTACCTTATCGATTCGACCTTCCAAGGATCCATCATGTAAAAAGGTTGATGCTCTTTAAATCATTTGAAGCTCAGTGCCAGGGTGTGGAAATTTCATGAGGGGAGTGCAAGCTAGGTTTTATCTGCTCAACTGACAGATATCAAGAATTACCAATTTCGTACCCATTAGCTTTCGCATTTCTCTTATAAGTGTGACATTAACAGACAGTCATTCGACTTCATTTGTATTTTGTATGTTTTAAAAATAGAACGGGATTTTTTTATTTTAAAACATTGTGTGAGGGGAGTGGCTGCATGAGTGTGTGGGCATAACAGGGTGTATCAGTGCAGCACTTACAAGCACTCAGGAAAGATAGAATAAACCTAGACGAATGGAAATCACATAGAAATGTAAGGTCGAAATCACGTTCCTAGTATGATGAATGAGTGAGTGAAAACTAACGTCGCGCTGTTCAGCTACACGAGAGCTTTTGGCGGCGGACTTCGTCATTTTGAACCATGGTCAAGTGATGAGGACGACACCTGAGAGCTGGCACACTCCTCTCCTAACTACCGCACTACAACAACGGGAGTACGTGTAAGCTCTCGGCATATTTTAGGTGCATCGCTCCTCTACACGACATGTCTTCAGTGGTACAGGGTTCAAACTCATGACATGGCAGACACGATCCGATACATTGACCACTAGGCTACAGTGGCCTCTTCCTCGCATGGTAATTATAACACAAAACACAAGAAAGTTGGGACACGGATAAGAGGAGAAAACATGTTTGTTGTTCTCAATACAGCAAACAATTAAGAAAAAAGAACATTAAATAGACAATAAGGGGCAAGTAGTTGGTGTGCATGCCCGAAACGTGTTATGAGAAATCCCATCACTCGGTACAAGTGTGACACTTGTACCGAAATTGTTCTGTACCAGATCTAGCATGGTCTTAGCGTTCTTTGACATTCTTAGTATTTTCTCACGTTCATGTGCGTCCACGATGAAGGATCCGTTGTCGGACAACCTCTGGTGCAAGAGTGCAAGAAAGAAGTGGCTGGGAATTGGCCTTCTAGGGTATTGTTGGACGTACAACCGCTGAGTGGCTCGTTCATTGCAGTCAGTAGCTCTATGTGCCAGATGCATATCATCGAGATCAGCATTCGTGTAACGTTCCATCCTACTACCACTTTGTCGACAGGAAAAATAGTGTTTTCTACAGCAAAAACTACTTGGGTGCGTTCACCATCGTCTTATGCTTCGGTGTACGTTGCGCTATCTGCCTCGAAAACAAAGGTGTCGAACTCAAAGGGTAACTTGGGCCAAAAAAACAAGTTTGAATTTTACGTGGGTCGCAAAAAAAAATTCAATATTTATCGAAATATAAATTTATTTCAAATAACACATTATAATAAACATAAATAAAGGAACGAGAAAAATTGTTTACGTCTTGACACTTGATATCTTTTTTCTGCTACTCTCTTTCCTATTTGAGGAGAAATTTTGATATTTTACTTTATATTATTGTGTGCCAATATACTGACCAGATCACAAAAATGTTCATTGGGGGCTGCATGCGGCCCGCATGGGGTCACCCCTGGCGTTCACCAACCAAAGATTTCCCAGCATTTTTGCTGTATTATGAATAACAAACATATTTTCTCCTCTTATACTTGTTCTGACTTTCATGTGATTTGTGTCGTCACTAACGCCCCAGAAAATAGTATCCGACCAAGCGTTCAAACGTCTCGGTGTACACTATATGTCCTGAAAATTTGTAACCGTTGCACTGATACACCTTTAATATATACTCCTCCCCCTCCCTAAATTTCAATTGACAAAGAAAAAATGGATATCATAATTTTCAATGACAGCCTTTGAGTTGAAAACACCTTTTTTTTTACTGGACTGTTTGCTATTATCTCTTAATTAAAATCTGAAAACATTTTAGGGGCATTTTATGTACGAGGAAAAGCACACAAAACTTAATTTTACGCAGCTTAAAAGGTGAGATCATTTTCTCACAAAAGATTCTCTGATTGTGTTAGTTTACACTTCTATACTTGTCGATGGTCTGCTGAATTTTGATGGGCTGTGCAATATGGAAGAAAATCCACACATGTGTATTAAGTTTACCTACACACGGTCATCAAAACAAGCACTTTCTTTTTTTTCATGTGAACAGTTGTGATCGGATCTTTTTGGACCTATCTCGTAAGAAATAAATATTCATACTTAAAGACGAACTTAGAAAATAGTCCCCAGTTAGTGTATTTTCAAAATTTAATGAAAAACTAGAATTATGTCAAAAATAAAACATCTTCGTTTTTTTTTTATTTAGAAAGAAAGTCGCGTGAGAGTTTCATGAATTAAAATTAAATCATATTCTAGTAGATATAAAATGAAGGGCAAAAAACATTTTTGCTGAAAATAATCAAATTCAATAATGTGGAGCTAATCTGCTAAAGGATGAGCTTCATATATTTTAATCATTATTAAAATATTTCAAAGTACCCTATCTATCCACTGTCGGCTTATGAAACTTGAGCACAAAATTGTCGTGAAATTTAAAATAACATGCTTAAAGGCTTAAGTGCCCTAGACTTTGTTGTTCACAAAATCTATTTATTTTCGGGGTTTTATCTTAATATTATTCTTCTGGTTTCACATAAATCTCTCAAAACTAGTCGTGAAAATTATGATGAAAGATGTTTTACTTCCGTTCTTGGAAAGTTTTCGAAAGTGAGACGCGTCACAGTTTCGAAAGCATAATTTTATTTAAAAGTCAATACTTTGAGTATAAGTTAGTAGGAGAATGGGAATGTATTCAAGATCGAGAAGGATTGATTACACTCATTGATGATTGTTGTTTGCCTTTGATTCCCTTGAAATTTATTAGGTTATTGGATACAAATTTTAAGTCAAGCATTCAATTGTTAGCTTATATTATCTGTAAGAGAATTTCTGAAGGAGTGTGTCTGTATTTTAAATGTTTTGACACCAATGTTTTAAGCTGAAATTGTTGATAACTGGATCTGATTAGTTCGTTTATAAAAAACAAGTCTCTATTCTCCCGTTTCACAGGGTATTTCGTAATGTTATAAGACTATTATTGTTTTATAAGTTATTTATATCTAAATACTAGTATTAAACTTCCTATTAAACAGAGAGATTGAACTTAGAACTCAGTGGCGCAACATCCCATGAGGGCCAAGGCCTATTGTGCATATCTTAGTTAACATGACCATAGGCGCTGGTGTGCATGTGCAGATGTTTCGGTCAAGTGGTCAGTCTGACGCAAAACAGAGAGATTATATAATTGAGATACTCATAAGACACCTACTTATAGCCTTATTTCTTGATTTAAAAAGGAAAGGACTTTATGTTTTTAAAGCGAAAGTATATTTATCTTTTAAGCTTACCATAATTCCCTAAGATCAGATTTTCAACAACCCATTTTTAGAGGATCTCTATTGATTAAAAGAAACCTGCTTTGCAAAATTTCTAGTGTGATTGGTGTTGCTTTGTTCAAAAATGATTATTTTTATCTATTACCGCTCCCGTACCTTCTCTCTTCCCAATTTCCAGAAATGTCGTTCTACGTGGTTATTTAATGAAAAAAAGAAACATGCTTGTCAAATTCATAATCTGTAGGTCTGATAGATTACTCGCGAATTTTTTATATATATGGCACCCACTGCACCCCTTAGAATTTGATCACCACAAAGCCCTTTCTTAGTGGCAATCAGACTCTACAGGATGAATTTCCTGCCAAATTTCTAGTCTGTAGTTCTAATAAATCAAAAAGTGAATTTGCCCGCGTAACCTTCCTGAAGAAGGCGATTTCAACAAAATCTATTTCTATAGCTCTGTAGTCACAACATTAAACAAATGAGACAAATATCTAGTGTATCGATGTGATTGTTCAGAAAAGGAATATTTTTATCTATAAAGACCCCACATAAACTTCGTAACCCTTCGAATGTTAACTTTCACGAAATTCGTTCTTAGCTTACTTTAGTTCTACAAAAGATACATACCAGCCAAATTTCTAGTCTGTAAATCTATGAGTTCAGAAACGGGAGTCAATAACATCCCTGCCACTCACTCGAGATTCGATTCCCGCAAAAAACCTGGTTTTACCTGATCTCTAATCTAACAAAAGGAACATCGCTGTTTAAATTCATGTCTATATGCTTAATAGTACCTGAGATCTCATGATGAGGGTATGAATCAGTTAGTCAGTCGCCTTTCTATTTTATATATAGATTTCTATTCAACAAAAGGAACATGCATGCCAAATTTCAGATCTTATGCTAGTAATAGTGCCAGAAATCTCGTGAGGAACGAGTGAGTTAATCAGTCACCTTTGTTTTTCTTTATTTGTTAAATTTTAAATAAATAAAATTGTGGGTATTTCTGGAAGGAGGGAGAATGTTGAATAATTTTTTTCAGTTTTGTAGACATTAAAACACACTTCTAATATTTTAAATATATAATAACCAGTATATTATATTCATATATATCTTGTTCAAATTTTCAGTCGTTAAAAAATACTTTCTATTCATCCATTCAAGTTCAAATACATTTTTTGAACTTGTAGTGAATGACACTTGATGTTAATACAGTTTTTTCAAACAAAATTCATTAACCAAATTTTATTTTTTAATTTTAAATTTATCCTGCCTTATTTCTGTCGTAGTTACAAGTAGCTGCAACAGATGGCGCCATTTTTCCCATCTAAGTAGGAATTGACTTTAAAAAAATTATATTACTTGTTAATGTTTTCAATTCTCTTTTAAGTCTGTGACGTACACGAAGAGAATAATAATTCGTCCGAAGCAATAACAACATATGTTTTTTGTTAAAATTTGTGCATATTCAAATTTAAATATGTAATACTTATTTAATATAATTTTGTTTATGTTTTAATACACAAAAATTTTAAGATATGTGTATAGGTATATATAAAAGTAGGGAGATATTTTCGTTGTTTTAAAAAAATAATACCAAATTGTAGGGACTTTAGAAAACAGCATACAATTAATACAGTTATAACTTCAGCATGTGTGTGTGCATAGAGGAAATGCATATATCTTATGGATTTTCTTGTTTGCTGTAGCAATATGCTGAGCAATGGTTACTATAGTAATGTGCTCTAGTGGCAAAATTCAGTAATACGAGCATTGAGAAAACAAAATGCATACTGCTTGCACACGAAATTTTTAGCTTTTTATATGGTTGGCATTTAATAGATGAAAATGAATGCAAAAACTGTGCAATATAATTTTTTTACGCATGGCAATCTCTTCTTTTGCAACAATAATTGTATATAGAATGCAATTCACACATCAGCGTAATCAAGTTGATTGAGTTAACAATCAAAATAAATATATATTAATTGTGTGTACAGTTATAATCACCAGGCTAAATTATACTTTTAACCATTCCTTATGCATACACTGATAGTTAAAAAAATGTCCTTATTCTGCTTATTAAAAATGAAAAATTGTTCTCGCTTTTACTAAGATAAAAAAATATATATATATGCTTCTTTTATTTTAAATCCTGTACTTATTGTGTTTTTCCTAAAAATATTTTTAAAACACCAATACATAGGCAATTAGTTATCTCTGTCTTTTAAAACAAAATCCTTTTAAAAGAGTATATATTTATTAATGTAATTACTTAATTTTATAAAGTGCGTAATAATCGCCAGATAAAGTATAATTTTATTAATTGAATTTATTCTTTAGATCGCATTTTTCTCTTCCTTCTTATTTTACTATTATAAAGCCTCTCGCATCGCATTGACCGCGGTAGCGTATTGGTCAAGGTAACGGACTCGAGGGTAGTATGTCATGAGTTCGAGCCCTGTTCCGCTGAGTACTCGCCATGCAAATGGGTCGATGCACGTTAAATATGCCATGGCTTAAACATCCTCCTCCTGTTGTAGTGTGGATGTTAGAGGATAGGGGGTTGCGCCAGAGCTCACAGGTGTCGCCCTCGTCACTTGACTATAGTTCTAAACTACAAGGTTCGTCGCCAAAAGGTCTAGTGTAGCTGAATAGTGCGACGCTAATATTCACTCACGCGCATCGCCTTCTTAATGTCTTGGTAAAAAAAAATCCTTCAAAACTGCGAAATATTACATGTATACGCTTTGATAAAAAATATGTTATTTAACGTAAATTTTTTTTAAAAAAAAATTATATATTGGAGTAAAATTTTAAATAGAATCTAATTTTCTTCGGTAGTGAAAAAGTTCGAGTTTCTCGTGGATTTATGAGAAGATTCTATTAAACGATTCTGAAATCTCTTAATTATTCTGTACTGTTTTTGACTAGCTATGAGAATATGAAATAGTTATTTTATCAAAAATAAAGAAATGTTCTTATTTATTTAAAATTTTAAAAAAAATACTTAAAAGATATCAAGTAGAAAAATTTTAAATTTAACTCTTTATCAGTAACAGTTTCATTAAAAAAAATAATATCGAATAGAGCAATTTCTTTTCTCCTTTTTATGCCATCCCATCTTTGCATTTACTTCATTTTTAAATATTGCTTACTAAGATGCAAAAGATAAAAGAAATATTGTATCTAACTTATAAATTGAAATTGCTACATTTTTTAAATGAATTTTAAAAACTGATGAAAACGTAATACGTTAAGTGATGATCCCATTTTTATTTATTTTAGTAAGGGAACCGACTACTTTCAACAACTTTTTTGTAAAAAAAAATTGAGATATAGAAATTTTTTTGTGGTTTTTAGATTTATTTAGTACACATTAAAAAAAACTGAAAATAAGAAGAGAAAAAGAAATTATTACTACTAAAATGTGGGGAAAAATAGGTAAAAATTTACAAAAAGTTACATAAACGGGGCTCACCCTGCACAAAAAGTTTATGAAAAAATTCTCAATTTTTAAATTTTGTTGCACTAGTTTGGTATTCATTTTTGAAATGACTTTCAGGATAACAGATAATTTAACTATTTTACAAAAACTATATGACTTTATCTTAGATATTATATGAAATTTCTTAAGAACACAGTGATTATATTCCCATGAGGGAACTTATTTTTTTTAATAAATCAGTAATTGACAAATCTGAAGGTTAAAATACTTCCACTATTACACAGCACCTACACAAAAAATTCATTTAATTATTCTTAAAACATTTTGAGCAATCGCTGTCCCCATTTTGAGTAAAATTCATTTTAAAGTTAGAAATCCAATAAAAAGTTAAGGCATCTGCTGTACTATAACACTTGTATTTTTTGCTCTAGTGAATGTAAAATAAAAACACTCTTGTTGTTCTTACAAAGCTCTTAAGACAGTCTGTAAAAAATCATAAACATATTGCCAAATTTTGAGAAAAAAATCATGTTTTTATGGTAGTCGGATATCTTAAGGCTGTTTTCGGCTAATGTTAAAGAGTAGGGCCCAAATTCCAAATATTGTTTCAGATAAAAAAGTACTCTCTCAAATATTAATTTTCTAGCTTCACTATACTGTAGAGCCGGGGTGAGCATTACGTCGATCGCGATGGACTGGTGGACCGCCAAGACAATTTGGAGTGACCGCCTGAAGTTTAGCCGTTAGTAATTGTATACGGAAATATTCAAGATTGGTTGACAGCACGCAGACTAAGTCTTCTACTGACTATAATTACGAAAACTAAGATGGTTACTAAACTTAGATGAAATTGTTTTATTTTTTTGTATTTTGAATTGTTTGATAATAAGTGCATCATTAGATATTGTTATATTTGTGGCTATAATTATAATGTTTGTATTTTGCGTTTTGCTTTAAACGCGGTTTCAAAAAGTGAGTTTTTAATTTTATTTACGTCGGTAAGTACATATATTCCGAATTTATTATTTAGTTATAATAAATATTGTTGACTTTTTCCTTACTTCCCCGCAACTACGAACCTGGGTAGTGGGGTGCACACGGGAATTTTTCAAAGGGGGCGTGGCGTATGTGGTCTAGGGTTGAATACGTACCATTCACATTTCCTTTTCCAATACCTGCCAAACATTTTTTTTTTTTCATTTTGTAGATTGTCCGGAACAAAGAACAGTAGGAAATAAATTGGATAAATAATTAGCATTAATTAATAAAAGCTATTAATAACAAATACTTAATTAAAGATTATGTACTATATACATGGGATTATAATCGATCGAAAAAAATCATGGGCTATTGAGGAGAGTCCAGACCCTTGGACTCTCCCCTCCCCTTTGTGCGTTCCACTGATACTGGGTGGACCGCAACACCCTGAAAAAATTAGAAGTAGCCCATACCCTGGAAAATTCTGCCCACCCCTGCTGTAGAGAATCACTTATTTTATAATACTACTCACTTTCATCCGAGATGACTAATTTTTTTTTTCTATTATAAAATGTGTTTCGCGTTTTTTCTCCTATACCGTAATGCTTAATGAGCTGTCTTAATACAAGTTAAAAGGAAAAACTAATTATATTTACGAAATATTTTGAAATTTTAAAAACACTATATTATAAACAAATGCATGAGTTACAATGTCAAATTTTTTTTATAAAATTGAGGCATTTTTTTGTCTAAAAATGTGCTCCGCGTTAAGCTCACACTCTTGTGAATATGCCGAAAACAGCCTTAAATGTAATCATTTCAAAACTTAAGTTTTTTATGGTTCTTAGTAATACAAATGAAAATCTTAGCAAAAATACTCTCTTAATGTAGCTGCTCTACATAATTGAATTTTTAAAGTGTTGTTTTATTTCAGAATCTCTTTCATTCTTTAAAAAAATTAAGCGTTTTTCTAGAGGATAGGCAAAATATTTTGCTATGAAGGAGCAGAATATTACGAACAGTATTTGCACTCAGAACAGAGAGGATGATGAAAAGCATGTAGTAAACATATATTTTTACTTTTCTTGTCTACTTTTTTTTATAGCTATGACTCCTATTATCAGGATCCATAAGCATTTCCAAAGGGGACTATTTATGTATAGTTCTTTTATTATATTGAAATCTCTTTTTTCATGTACATTTTAGAGCTGAATTCCTCCATGCACACACACACACATGTTCTGAAAACTGAAAAAACCTCAACGAAATTTTTCATTTGTTCACTTAAAGAAAATTTTGCTATTTTTTTTTAAGTAATTTTCTTGAAAAAAAATTTTTTGTCTTGCTATTGTGTTTTCAGGTAATGAACTACTTTTTATCTTGTAGGAAATTGCGGCTTTTCACGCTTACTTTTTAAAATATACGGGTAAAATGAGCTTAAAAGTACAATACATAATTATTTTCCCCCTTTTTTTTAAAAAAAAAGGAATGTCTTCTTTTTTCTTCAAAAATTTCTCAGTTTTCCAGATTGTATGAATATAACTTTTTTTGTTATAAAATAAATGGAAATCTTCCATTACATCCTCAGAGCATAATATAAATGTTTCCGAAATACATACACATATACATATATATTTGGAGGAACCGCTGTTAAATCATTTTTCATGACAGTTAAAAGTACAATAACTTTTATGAAAAACATAATACTTGTGTCCTAATTTTAATAGTGTAAAAAACATTTTTAGAATTCCATATTTTATTCTTGACATAAAATCCTGTACCTGTGTGAAATTTCAGAATTATATATATATATATATATATATATATATATATATATAATATAATATATATATAATTTTCCACATATATATATATATATACATATATATATATCTATATAAAAATTCTGAGAGCTATTACGTTCAGTACAAGTTCACTAGGGTTAATTTTAGTTTAAGTGACTAAATAGTGGTAAACTTCACACCTCGAAGTAATTTTAATATTTTAACATAAGAAAAAAATGATTTTATGGAAATTTCAACATAGCTTACGAAATTTAATTAACTTTGAACCCATGAGTTCAAAATTAAATCGAAATAACAATAAAGTTGATTAAATGAATATATTAATTTTTTTCTATCAATCTCATCAATTATATCCAAGTACGTCGTAAAACCCTTTACTTGCCGTCGCCGTATATATCCCCCTCGCTCAACCAGTGTGTTGTGTAAGAGTGCACCATACGAATATATCCATCCTTCCGTTTTTACAAGGGAATCAGCAGTACTATTCTGAAGGCTTTATGAAATGACTTCGACAGTGTTTGCAAAAGATTCACTTGCTTCAAATAAAGGTTTGCATGTTTGTGCCTTTTCTTTTTCCCCAATACACGTTATATGGGCATATATGGAGAAAACTGTGGTACAGGAGAGCAAATCGCTTAATTTTTAATCGGCAGTTAAGGGTTAAGTCAGTGCTTCTCAAACTTTCACTTTTAGCAACCCAATATTCAATCGTAATTTTCATCGCGCCCCCCTCCATACAATAACACACAATGTGTTAAATTCAATAATACTACACTTTGATGCCTACAGTACGATTTTAACCTTTTAAGTGCCACCAACGTATATAAACGTCTCACTCAGTCATGTTTTAATTACCCCATGCGTATATATACGTCTTTTCGAAGTACGATATTTTCTGTGAACTGTTATCCATAAAATTATTCCGAAGGCTTTGGAAGGCAGTTTAAATTACCTTTCGAATGATTTGCTTATTTCAGAGGATTTGCTTATTCATTCCTTTTCAACCCCCTCCCCCTTCAATACACCACATACGCTTGGCTTCGTGTCAAACGGAGGAAATGGGGAACAAATCGTGCAATTTTTAGTCGGCCTTTAAGGGCTTAGTTATAAACCGTACAAATTATCAAGATAAGTGTTAATGTTTACATATAACTTTATATATGACAGGCCCGTGGGGTCATTGGTAATTATTAAACCTGTTCTTTACTTAGTATTGTTAAATATAAAATACATCACGCAGTACTGATATATTTATAAGTGTATTATATCAGTGTAAATGTGTATTTTATTCTTTATTATGTTAGAATGTATTTGTTTGATTGCTCACAGTATATTTCTTATTTTTTAAAATAATCTTTTGTTTTCGACTTGTCAATATGCTCGCGCCCCACTTGTAGGGTTATCACGCCCTTTTTTGGGTGGCGCGCCCCACAGTTTGAGAAACACTGAGTTAAGTACTAAACACAGGAAAAGAAAGGTCTTCTGTTTTTCCAGTATTTATTTCAATTATCTAAAGTTTGAGTCAAGTCCAGTGTGATTTGGAGCACAATTGTTGATTACCATAAAGCGCATGCCTAAATTTTTTATTCTTACGAATGTTGCTGATCACAACCTGCAACTAATAACTAAAAAATGTAAGTGAGCGTCGCGTTGGATTTCTACTTATGACAAACTGATAGAAATCTGAATCACATCCACTGTGTTAAATTTTGAATAAAACTTGGCGAGTCCAAGAATATATAGAAGGATCAAGATTCGACCAGGTTTCTGATACAAAGCAATGGGCACCACACGAATAAGGATTGCTACAGTGACGGCAAAAATGTTCACACATCTCTGAAGTGGAAAATAAGATAATTCGGAAATGCGATCGTCATTGACAAGTACCCTGGTAGTCGAAACACCATCAGAGAACTTGCAGACGAAGCAGTAATTTATCAGATCATTCCATTTCGGTTAAAATTGTTTTCTTTGGGGAAATCATCTGGTGAAAATCGTCATCTTTCTGATAATCATCATCTTTTTTGTCAGATATTTTTAACTCACGCACTCTCTTCCTAGATCCTATCAAACACAAAACATTCATGCTTTGTTAGACATCTTAATCTCCTGACATGGCTTCGTGTTATTTATGACTTTTCCTCAATTTGAAAATGCCCCCCTTGACTGAAACTATATTTCAGTGAAATGCTTACACATCATCTAGAATACAATGGACAGCATAAGGCCATATCACAAAAGAGGTGCTATATTGCAATTTCTGACATTGACAGAAAATTTATATATAACAGATTAAGGGCATTAGCGAGATTTTTGATTCTTAATACGAGTATTTTTTTTGGATAAAGGTTGGATAACTTTACGACCATTTCTCGTATAAGCAACTTAATGAAATGATTGCAACCTTTTTTAAAGTAATGTAGTCAATTCTAGAATCACAATTAAAAAACAAAACGAATAAAAATGAAAGAAAACTTGGATTAATAATCGCATGTTAAAAATGCATTAATGTATAAAAGTTCAGTATATCACTTCAAAAATTGAAATTCATTTTCTGCAAAATCGCTCTTTTCTATAAGTTTAAGAAATCTGACTTTATTATTGGAGCACCCCTAAACTGTTTATCGATCTTTCAACACCAATAAAATGTTTATGTTTTGCAGCATATATTTGTTAGTTCGAATTATAAAAACTCTCAAACAATAAATTATATTATTATTAAATATTCATCATGTTGCAATTCCTAAGAGACTTTCCACAAAAAAAATCACTCCATAATAATAGACAATTACGTAAAGGGAACAGGATGCTTTTTTGACAAACAAAGTATATCTCTTTGTTTATAACTCTCCACTGTATGTAATTCTATTATTGGAAGAGTATTAAGTTAGGTCTTCTCAAAATACCAATATTTTCGACCGAATATTTAATCATGATATTCATTGCCACTCTTCCCCTTTCATACAAATAACATTGCATTGAATAAAGTAAAACAATACTTTGACACGAAAGCTCCAATACGACTTTAACCTCAAGTGCCACTGGTGCATATATAGGTCTCGCTCAACCTGTGCGTTAAATATGCTGGGCGTATATATACGTCTTTCTAAAGTATGATCTTTTCTGTGTACTGCTATCCATAAAATTATTTTGAAGGCTTTGGAATTCATAAAAGGACATTGGCAGTGTTTGCGAAAGACTTACTTATTTCATAGGATTTCCTTATTTATTTCTTTTCTTCTCCCCCCCCCCCAATACATCACATACCAGCACTTAAGTGGAAATTGGAAGCATTGGGAAGTGAATCGCGTTACTTTTAATCGGTAGTGAAGGGATTAATTATAAACCGTATAAATTATCAAGTGTAAATTTTTGCATATTATTTTATATGGGACTAGCCCATGGGGTCACTGGTTATTATTATAAATTAGTTCTTAACTTAGTGTTGTTAAATTACTTATAAAATGCATTGTGCAGTACTGATACATTTATATGTGTATTATAGCAGTATAAAAATGTGTATTTTATTTTTTTAATGTGTTAGGATTTATTTTGTTTACTTTCAGTAAATTAATTTTTTTTTAAAAATCTTTTGTTTCAGACTTTTCAATATGCTCACACACCCCTTCTACATAGAGTTATCAAGCCCCCCCCCCCTCTGGAGGGCTTACTCCACAGTTTGAGAAACGCTGGCAAAAGTTATTAATAGTTCGCTAATTAGCTTCTTAAAAAGAGAACTGCACTACTATTAATTCCTTTGTACGGCTTATATTTAACCATTAACTTTATAAAATAATTATGTATTAAAACTTGTCTAAAGCCAGCTAACTAGACCATAAACAATATATATCGGGAAAATATTAAAATAAAATTAAAATAATTATCCTAAAATGTATGGGGGCAGTTAAAATTCAACAACCTTTTCTTTCGATATTAAATCGCAAACTTACTTAGGCGTTACTTATCGTAACTGAACTTACTTTGGGGATTTAGAACTGCGCGAATATTTATATAAAAGAGGAACAGATTCTGTGGACAAGTTATCCATTCATTTGTTCTGCTACGCCAAGCCGTCGCCTTAATGTGTCTGCTTACGTCTACGATTATACATGGAATCAATAAACTTGTACTATCCTCAGAAAGTGAATGAAAGATTAGACCTCTCGTTTTCCTTCCGACAGAACTGGCATTCTTCTCACTGAGTGTCAGTGAAGATGACAATAAAGGCGTTTATTGAATAACACTGTCACTCTTTTTGACTGTTGGTCATTACAAGATTATCTCTTCATAATTATCACATTGAAATTTAAGTTTATAATTATTCATAAAAAAAGCATTGTATTTCATTGTTTTTGAAAGTCCCTATATAGAGAAAAAGAAATAAATGAGAGATACTTTTTATTACATAAAATATTTTAAAAAACTCAATGGAGTACAATATTCTGTTAAGGTATCCGACTACTTACGACAACTTTTTTTTTTATGAAAATGGAGATTTGGGAATTTTTCGCGGTCTCTGGATTTTCTTAGAACATTTAAAGAAAAATATGCTAAAATTAAGAAGATAAAAAGAAACTATCATCGCTAAAATGACAAAAAAAATTGGCGAAAATTTACAAACAAGATACCAATCATTGGCATGGCCAAGTAATTTTAACGCGTTTTTCTCATATTGTATTCTACAAAAATGCACTAATGAAATTTTTACTAACAGAAAGTAGTACTGTACCACTCCTCTAAATGTACTACTATTGAGCTGAAAAGAAATAATGACACAAATCTGTATCAGAACTATAAAAAGCAAAACTAGCGAAATTCAGGAAATTTGTAGGAAAATTCGGGAAAACTATGGGAAAATTTAAATATGATTCGGCTCATCTAGGGCACGAACGCGACCAAATGCCAAAAACCCGAGGTCGATTGGTTGCTTAATGGCTGAGAAAAAGGTACAACAAAATATGGAACGAAGACGAAGACGAAATTTGCGTCCTAATAGCGCTTTTGTTCCACTACGTGAAACACGCACTAAAAATGGATGTATGGGAAATTTTTTTGTGGTTTTTGATATTTTTAGAACATTAAAAGAAAAATATGCTTAAAGTATGAAGGTAAAAAAAAAACTATTATTGCTAAAATATAAAAAAAAAATTGGGAAAATTTACAAAAAATTATATAAATGGGGCCCATTCTGTACCAAACGTTTATGAACACTTTTCAATTATGATGGGTTGCTATGTAATTCATTTTTGAAATGATCTTCAGAATAAGAGATTTTAATTTTTACAAAAACCAGAGCACTAGATCTTAGTTATTACATGAAATTGTTTAAAATGGCAGTGTTTATATTAACACAAGGGACTTTAAATTTTGTGATAAAACAGTGATTGATAAATCTGAAAGTTAAAACAGCTACAATTATACAGAGCCTGCACAAAAAATTTCAGTTAATTATTTTTAAAACTTTTTGAGCAACCCCGCTGTTCCCGTTTCAAAATTTTCAGAACAACACATTTCGAGTAAAATGTGTTTTAAAGCATGGCATCTTGCTAAAGTCAACCATCCGGTATAGTGGTTAGCGACGCTAATTGCTGTGCCGTAGGGCCTGGGTTTGAATCCTGGAGAAAGCATGGATGTTTGTAAATGGATAGTGCCCCTTCGTGGCAGAGGGTAACTATAATTAGCCGTCAAGCCACAAGTCCTATCGTGAGGTTGGTGGAAGTTTAAGTGAGATGGGAAGCCCTTGATCACACCCAGGATGTGTGTGATCACCCCCTCAAAATTGGCGGGGGGACCGAGCCAAATCGTACTGTCACCTCCATAGTGCTCAAAGATATGACTAACGGACGACGTACAATATAGCCGGATGCCATGATGAATTTCGTCGGCCTCGATCTGGCTACGTCAGACAGGTGGCATTAGCAATAACAACAACATATCTTACTAAAGGTAATGGCATCTACTTTTACTAAAACACTTGTAGCTTTTGTTCAAATGAACAGAAAATTATAAGCTTGGTATTTTCATGAGGCTAATAAGATAGCCTATAATTAAATACATAAAACAATTGGCAGTCGTTGGTAAAAATCGCAATTTTAAGGTAGCCGGAAACCTTAAGTCTTTCGTGGCTGTGGTAAACAAGTGGTTATCGCAACGAAATCGTGACCTTCGAATCGTGAGTTGGAGTCTTAGTGCTATGTAAAATCGCACGTTAAATCTGTAGAGGATCAAAGCCCTACCCTTCTCGTAGTGTGGTAGTTTGGAAAGAAGTTTGCCAACTCGGGTATTATCACTTGAGTTGGCAAACTTCACTTGGCCGAATCACCTAATGACTTCTCTGATGTTCGAAATTTTGAGGTCTGTTGCAACAGTCATGGTGTTGCTTTAGAATGCAACGTTAATCAAAAACTCACAATTGGTTTAATCATTAAAAATTCTTAAGGTAGAAGTTTTTATAGTTGCTTGCTTAAAATGTTCTTTTTTCCCCTAATATATTTGAAAATATAATATTTTCTTTCGTTTTCATGACCCTATAATTTAATCAAATTATCTTGTAGTTAAGGTTTCATTGCTTCATTTGAAGATAATGAGTAGCACATCTGACGTTTAAGTAATAAATAGTTCATTGAAAACTGAAATAAAGCAATATTTCGAGTATAAATTACATCTGTTCTTAGATTTGCATGTGGGGGAATAATACATTTTGCCCGTTTTTGTTACCCATAAAGAAGTGAAAACAAACGCAAAAGAAATTGCTCATGATTTTGCATAATACTCATTACTATCTATGATCTCTTGCCATCTACTCTAGTAAGAGTTGGTAAAATTTAGAGGTTTCGAACCAAAAAGGTCTTGGATGGCAGTTTTTACAGCATCAAGGTCACCAAAGACTTTCTGACTGAAGAAATCTTTCAAGTCTGAAGAAATCTTTAGGTGATAGTCAGTAGGTGCTAAATCAGGAGAATAGCAAAGTTGGGGTAAGACCACCCAACTTAAGTCCATTAACTGTTGGCGAGTGATGACCTGGCGAGTTGGCGAGTGGCCTGGCATTATCGTGATGAAGGACAGGAGAAACACATAACGATTTTTGAGACTTGAACTCTTTGCTGCCAAATTTGAAAGCAGTCTATCTAATTGAAGACAATGGAAGGGAGCATTGATGGTTTGGTTGAGGGACAGAACCTCCCGTTGTAAGAATTATTCCTTGCACATCCCACTACACATTCAATAACACCTTGGGAAGAAGTTCAGCTTTCAAGGTCAATGCAGGTGTATTAGAATGGCGACACACAATCCTATGAAGCTTTACGTTACGGTACATATAATCCATTTCTCTTCTCCTGTTACAATTCGGGTCAATAATGGGCCATCTTTGTTTTGGGAAAGCAAGGAAACATAGGTAGCGATTCGGTCATCCCGTTGCTTAGCTGTCAATTAATGTGAAACCCATTGATATCCAAATTTCTCGTAAAACCCAAATTAATCAGCCATCTCTTGACTCTTTCGCTAATTTTGGACGGTTGTATTCGGGTTGTTCCTTATAACTTGGTCAATATCGTCTTCTCCAATGTATGTTGACCATCCACTCCTAGTCTGACCAGTTACATCATGCAAATGGGAAAGGTAGAGTTTGGTATAAATAGCACGAAAGCATTGAATATATATTCATTATACAAGAATTCAAACTGGTGTAGGTAATATTATGTTTTGGTAAACGTTTTCCTGTCATTTTGGATCCTTTTCGTCGATTTCCATGGATGTTTGAAACAGACATGATATCTAAATAACGTTGCTGATCAATACATTTTGTAATGCTGATGATTCATCTCTATAGGAAAGGAATAATTCGTCCTGTTATACTGGTATCGTATAGGATTTATTTGAGGAGCATGAATGAAATTTCCTTTTTTGCTGAATTGTAACTAAATTGAAGACTTCTGAATAACTTTAGTGTAATGTATCTGGAATTTTTTTCTGTTTTAATATTAAAGTTGACAGATTATTTTTGTGGGGAAGAATAGGAGCTCTCTCTCTCTCTCTGAATCAGTTTTGTGTTTTGTCCAACGTTTAATATTAACTTTCTTTCCGCCGTGGTCAACTCTTGGGGTATTATTTCTGTTACTTCGTAGGATCATGTTTAGACGAGAATAAAGACTCATCACACGTAGACAGAAAGAGGCTCAAGCCCGCCCGCTAATTTCATCCAGTCTCAAATACCTCCCTTCAACATGATTTAAAAATATAGATAATAGGCTAAGGAGTCGTCTTCGTCATTTGACCGTGGTTCAAAATTAAGAAGCTATCACTAATAGCTATCATTTTATTTCTAAATGGGGCAATCATAATCAATGAATAAATTTCCTAGTCCCTTTTTCCCCAGCCATTTGGGACCTTATGGTTGTAGGGAGCTGGTGTTTGCTTGAGTGGAAGTCATCCCTGAAAACCAATGTGCATAGCTCTGGTAAGGTACTGGATACGCTGGGCTTACCCTAAATCAGGGGTGGGCATTAAGTTGATCGCAATTGACCAGTGGGCCACCGAGACATTTTGGGATGACCGCCTTTACTAATGCCTAAGATATGCATACTAAAAAACGCATTTGTGGAACACAGATGCCAACTAATCTAGAGACTGGGTGGACCTCAACACCTTGAAAAAGCTAGAAGTATCCCGTACCCAAGAAAAGTTTGCCCACACCTGTCCTAAACCATGTGTTATTATATAAACCTGCAGATGTTTGTTTTTCACAAAATAGAAAAAGATCGACTTTTTTACATGTAAAAGTATTCAAGTCTATGTATACTAGCTAATGAAACACATGTGTATTCTTCTACAAAAGTTCTATTCTCCGGACACCAAAACATGGATATAATTGTAAAAGATTTTGAGAAATAAATTTTATACTTCTTCCCGATTGATTATTGAACTTTTAAACTGTTACTGATTGTCCCCAATAGAAATATTTAAGTATAAAGTGATGTATACTCTTCATGTGAGAATTATGTTTATACATTAACAAGCGTATTTTTTTAAATATATGTAACAGAAAAATACAAAAAAACTTAACTGATACTGAAAATAACTACGGTTAATATATTTTCCTTAGAGTTCATTTAACTCTACTATTTTAATCAGTCCCTCATCAAGAATATATGCTTCCATTTTAACCAGTTAACTTTGGCTGATGATTATATTGTCGTCATGGAGAAGTTGCAGAAATTTGTAGCAAGACGAGTGTACTTGTCTTGCGTAAACAGTAGTGACGTTTGTATGTTTACATTGTAATTTTCGCGAAAAGCAGAACTTAATTTCAAATTTCAAGATGTTTAAAATACTTTGAGGCCGAGCTAAAGTAAACCAAATCAATAAAAATTATCTAAAAAAATAAGATGAACTCATACGTCCCTGTATGCACTGAATAAAACTGCATATAAGACGGTATTTCGAATTTATTTATGTTTGATGATAATGTTTTTAGATGTTAAGCTAAGAGAGGCATAGTCAAAAGTTGGAAAGTTGATTTTGGTATGGTCATGTTTCTTCAGGTATGATTAGACAACGCATGAATGCGTGACGCCGACCAGAAACTGAGCCTATTGATAACTCTTTGACCCGAAGTTACTTTGCTACTGGGTAGTTTAAATGCTAATTGATTGATATTTTGAACCAAGTGCTTACATTAGAGTAATTTTCCAATGCCATACTGCCCAGTTTTTTTATTGGGTAAGAAAAACCAAGGATGCTTTCGGGTAAGAGGATTGTGATGAACCCCATAGCACCAACTCCAGAACTTCTTTGGTGTCAAAACAGGTAAAAAATGTTTTGTAAATAAAGAAGGTAGTAAATCAGTGTGTGTTTAGTAATCCCAGAAAGAGTGAACAGTATTAGCGTCCACAGAAGAAATTTTAATTCTTACCGTTATATGTATTTAAATTTTTCTGGCATTTTTCGAGTATTATGTACTCAAAATATGTTTATGTTAACTAAATAAATTGGTGTTATTTATAAAAATGGCAATCTTTTAAAAGAAATCCATTTTTTGATTCAATATTTTAAGAGTGATACTTACTTTGTGATTGACGAGTCTACGATCGAGTTCCTCGATTTCCGGGTCACATATAGTTGCACGCTCTTAAAGAGGGACGCCACAGTAAACTGGATAAAGGAAATTCAATGAAAATTACATATAACTACCTTTTTCTTTTCAAATTGACGGGAAAATATTTTTTTGACATTCAAAAAGAAAATTTTTGACTCTGTTTAAATTATTTTATAAAACCACCTGGAAATATTTCTAATTGGTTAAATAGCTAAATATTATTGGGAAATTACTTTTAAAAGCATGAAAATACCTTTGATATTTCTGGATTCTATTCATTCAATGACAGAGTAATTAGCTCACCTAGGTGCACCAATAATCTTTCGGATAAAAAAAGAAAGAAAACATGCCTTAAATTAATTATAAGCCGTTGTCAGCGGCGTGGTTTTTCTTACACAAAATTTAAACAAAGAAGATGGGTGTATTTTTTAAAAAAATTTTCGTAGCCGTGATTCATAAAAGGCTCCTCCTTACGACATAACTGAAGGGAAATGTTTTTCAAATTCAAAGATGTATGTTGTTGAATAGAAAATATTTATGCCTTCGAATAGGCTGAGATTTTAATTATCCTTAAGGAGAAAAAAAAATTCATTAAAAGTCACTCGTATTTTTCTCTTATGATAAATCTTTAGTAATGAAAGGAGTTTAATTAAGCTTCTCCCTTTTGCGGCTGTGAATTGAAATTTTAAGGGGGTAAGTGCTAAAATATGCAAAATACTTAACGATAATTGTAAAGGTTGTGTAAAGTCATGTTAAATTCGTAATGAAGTCAGCGGCGGTAAAGGTTTTAATCGTCTTTTTCTTTTAAAAATGCGCGTTAAATCTAATTATTCCATTGGAAAAGGTAAATTCCTTTTTATTATTTAGATCTGACATTTTATTCATATTTTTATGCCTTAGTTAAGAATGTAGTACACATAAAAAATTAGATGGCCACGTATTTTGGAATCAATTACACCAAATTCAAACATATAAGACCCTAATAATTCTTCTGCCCTGGAGATGTCCTTTGCCTAACTAGGCATTGGAGTATTCTTTAAAGATTTCAAAAAAGGCTTCCAATAAGATGATTTAGCTGGAAGAAATCCTCAAGAAGATAAACTATAGTTAAAAAAACGAGAATCCCGTACAATATATTATATTTGTAATTTTAGCCCCATAAGTGCCACGGGCATGTATACACGTCCTATCGGGATGGTGCCTTTAGTGCCCCGGTCGTGTATACTCGCCTTTCTAAAGAATGACTTTTTGTACTGTGCTTTTCTGTTTAAAACTAGTCCCATGGCTTTGGAATATAATTGCATGACATTGACAGTGCTTTACAAAATTTATGTATTCGGAGAAGAGGTGAGGAAGAGGAATTTGAAAGGGGATATATTCCAGGGACGGAGAGATTCATAGTCAAGCAGTTTTCTTGATGTTTCGTCTAAGTCAGGGGTGGGCAGACTTTTCCAGGGTGCGGGCTACTCCTAGTTTTTTCAAGGAGTAGCGTTCCACCCAATGTCAGTGGTGCACACAAGGGCGCGGAAAGGGTCCACGAGTCCAGACCCTCCCTCATAACCCTTCTTTTTTTTTCATTATTTGTAGTCCCATGCATATAGTATGTAAAATATAATTAAGTATTTGATATAAGTAATTTTTTTTTATTTATCAATGTTTATTATTTATTCAGTAATTTAATTTTTACTGTTTTTTGTTTCCCGAAAATCGACAAAAGCAAAAAATTATGTGTGGATGTGTATTGAGGAATGATGCGAGAATGATAGACCTTCGACCTCCTTCCCTTTAAAAATTCTTGAGTACGCTAATGCCCAATGTCGTAGGTGTGGTGTGTGAGATAAGGAAAAGGTTATTATTATAACTTAATAATAAGTGCGTAATATGTAGGGGAGACCGGGGCAAGATGACTAATGTCTTAATTTTTCCGTATTCCACTAGGTAGCAGCATCAAATGAACACTACTGGCTCTCCTTTTGGCCTTTCGTTAAACTATAGTATAGACACGCTGAAATCGCCCTTTTTGTGTTAGTTGTGAAGCTTTGATTGTTTTTTGATGCCACGATATAACTTTTATGCATGTGTAAATAAGCTCTGCTACAGATACAAATAAGATATAACGTTTCTGCTTAATATTTATGAGTAACTTGGTTTAAATACTACCTATTACCATGAATAAATGTCACTTAATTGCCTTCCTTCAAAGTAATGACAGCGAATATTTTTAAACAGACAGTCTGGGGCAAGATGACGATCCGAAACACGGGGCAAGATGACGAGCTCGTCAACTTGCCCCGTGTTTCGGAATTTATTAAACTAACTATTGTTGTCCATTCTATTAAATCCTGTAAACACTTGTTTGTCTGTGTGTATGTCCGAGTGACCTTGCGTTTCCATCTCTTTTGGGGCTAAGAGGCGCATCGGATCGGGAAAGGTTTCATTCGAAAGGGGATGATCAGAGGAAGACATTTTTCCCATCCGCTAAGCCCCCCCCCCTAAAGAGGAAGAAATGTAACAATAATTTGTTGCTTTAGAGCTACTGGCTTTTATCTGCCACCTTTTCTGATTTTTTGCGAGAAAACGAATGCTTCCTGATCTTGTAGAAAGAGTCCCACCAGGAACTGTAGGCAACTGTAGTGATAAGGGCTGGAACAATGAGGGCACCTTTTTCTCTTTTTTGAAGCACTTTTATCTTCATGTGAAACCAAGCAAAGAATCTTCTAATCTGTTGATTTTTCACAATCACAAAACTCATATAACTTTACAGGCTATTTTATATTGCTGAGCGAAAAACATCATCATGGTTGGGTTGCAGTCGCATACATCACATCATCTGTAGCCCCTTGTTGTGTCATTTTTCAACTAGTTAAAAACGCACTATAGTCAAGCATGTGACATCTTTATGGTCACTCATCCAGAACAAACTATCACAGACAAAAATATTAGTGAGGTTTTGAGCAATCACTCACTTCAAATCAGCTATAATTGGAAATGCCGTTGAAAGGGCTCAAAGAATATGGGATCGAGCCTCATAATCCTCTTGTGTTTAGAGAACATGACTACCCTGCGGTAAAAACTACTAATCATGCTGCTGTTGGCGATGAAACTGAGAATAATAGTGCTAATCCTCAGACCCCGGTAATAGAAAATCAACATATAAACCCTCCAGAAAAACCAGAACTTATGGCAAATCATGATTCCGATGCACCAAAGAAGCCTGTTAGTGTTTTTTATTTCAAACCATTGTATAAAACAACAAAAGTGAGAAAAAAAGAAAAAGCAAAAAATTGAACTCTAGCATTCTTATAAGCACACCCACCAAAGAAATGTTAGAGCAAAGGGAAAGCAGAAGGAAGAACAGGAAGTTTTTAAAAAAACAGAGAAAAAAAGCTCGTGAAGCTAAAAAGGGAGTAAAGAAACTCAAACTGTTCCTGTAGGCCTAAATCTATAAAATCTAGGCCAAACATTCCAGTTGTATCAACTTCAAAGGACGGTGTTATAAGATGTCCTGCTCGTGAAGAGGAACCCTCCAACAGAAAAATGGATCCAGTGCTGTAAATGCCAAGAGTGTTGGGATGAGGAATCTTCCAATTAATAAAAATGTCATTTTTATTTGTGACTATTGTTAGGTACACAACTAAACACTTCAACATTACGTTACAGTGCAATTACACTTAGTTTGATACTTTGTAAGATGTAAAAACACACTTATCATTTGTTAAATCATGTAACACATTCAAAAGATAAAACATGCTCAACCTTTTTCAGTGTCGCCATCTTGCCCAAGGCAAAAGTCATCTTGCCCCAGTACTGGGGCAAGATGACGATTTGTTAAGATTATGAAAAAATAAAATAATCCTTAACTTTTTTTATTGGAAAGATTAAATGGTAATACATTTTAATACTACAAAGGACTACTCTAACAGTTCATGTAAAATTGTGATTTTACTAACCTTAAAAATAAATTAATAAACAACAAAAAACTGCTAACGTCGTCGTCTTGCCCCGGTCTCCCCTACTTACCTACAGAACTAAAATAAAAAAAAACACTTTTAAAACTGCGTTTAAAGCAAAACGCAAGATACAAACCTAATAATAATAGCCCCAAATATAATTACATCAAATGATACATTATTGTGAAAAAATTCAAAATACATTAAAAAAATAAAATATTTTTATCTAAAGTTAATGTTTGTTGCTATAGTCAGTAGAAGGCTTAGTCAGCGTACTGTCAGGCAATCTTGAATTTTCCGCATATAATTACTAACTGGTAATATTTTTAGGCGGTCACCCCAAAATGTCTTGGCGATCCACCGGTCGACCGAGATCGACGTAATGTCCACCCCAGGTCTAAGTATTCTCTTTTCTACTCTTCATTTGCTGTCATTTTCGTTTATCGTGTGTGTAAAAGGAGCTTTTTAATTTTTTTTTTCACAAATACACTGAATGTGATATTGGCTTATGTGTTCAACCATTTTTCAGGATATATCACAGAACAGATAAGTTATACATTATCTTTTAATTATTCACTTTTATTTATTATATTGTTCACTCTAGAGATTAATTTTTTTAATTTTTATTTTATCTTTTTCTTTTCTTTCTTTTTTAAAGTAAAAGTAAACAATTTTTAGAAAGAAAACTGTGGCTGCTGTATCAGTACTTAATATTTCTTCTTCGCACACTTTTGTTAGATTGACATGTACCTATAGAGACGGAATATAACGGTGAGACTCATCGGAGAGAATAAATACACTTCACACCCGATAATTAATATCCATTGCAGAGTAAGACTAATTCCATCAGCCACGTAATTCTGGCTCCAAATATCAAACTCAAGGATAAACTCAACAATGAATAAATGATAATTTAAAAAATAAAAAACACGCTTTTATAATGAATCGAACGAAAAGTAAAAAAAAAAATCTTAATACATTAACAAATACACATCTTAATAGATTAACATACTTATTAACATACTTAATATATTAACAAAAAAAAAGGATTAACGAGAAAATTCATACCATTGTGGTAAAAGCGTGAGGTGCTTTGTACTACTTTTTTACACTAACTCAGCATTTCGAAATCGAACCAGGAAGAAATTATAGCAATTAATATACAGCAACCCCCAACCCACTTTTACCCCAATGGCATTAATTTTCTCGTTAATCATTTTATTCTTATATTAAGAATTATTTTTTACTTTTTAGCTCCATTCACAGTAAAAACAAGTTTTTTTCGGTTTTTTTTTAAACTCTCATTTATTTATAATCAAGGCATAATTCCTAAAAATTAAATGTTACTATACCATTTATGTATTTTCACATAGTATTGAATATTCAAATATTTTAATCTATCGAGAATTTATTCCATTTAGTTAATTACGATATTTACGAATTCTAATTTTCCTTGTGACCTTTCATTTTCCCATGAGATTTTATTGCCTTCGGTAAACATGGACGGCGCGTATTTGAGATCCCGAAGCGTTCACTTTCTTCTTTAGTCTATTCTCCTTTTTCTTCCATCATCCTTTCCTTCTTTCTGGTATTTAATGTTTTTTCTAGATCACAGGTATAATTTTTTCGCACACTATTGAATGTTTGGATCTTGGCGAAGATGAACTTTGCATAAACTAAAACAATCACTCAGCAAATGAAATATCTTAAGACAATCAATAAATTAAAACTGAATCGAAATTTAACTTTTGGATCTTTCATTATTCAACTTATAAAGTTTCCTTACCTTAATATTAGGCTAAGCGTTAATGTTATGATTCATGTTAATTTTTCATAGGATTTTTTACACTTTACTTAGAGTTTATGGAAAAAATCAGGCTTGATCTAACATATATTAAATTCAATTTCGTTTAAATTGCATTAATCAATTTTCATACTCCTTCTCTTCTACTGTAAAACACAAAATAAATTTATAATTTTATGTAATAAAAATGAAGAAATCTCTGTATTAATAGAAAGTGTTTTAATGTTTCATAAGTCAATCTTATAAACCTGTACGTATCTTAAAATCATACAAATAAATAATAATTATTAAATTTGCACTGATATTAGCAAAATTAATTAAACTTGGGTCCCACCTGTAAACATTAGTTTAAATATGTCCATGGAATTTGTTCCTTGGTTGATTGACGAATTTAATCCAATTTTATCTTGTATTGAACTTGGTTGTTCCTGGTAGACCAAGGCCAGTTCTTGAAATTAGATAACACTAATATAAGATTTGGAGTGCAGATAACTTCCAGTGATAAATTTATGTAATGACGTGTATCAATCCAGTCAAAATTAGTTATTGATATCGGGAGCAAATGAGATTCATTGCACTGCTGAGCTATTAGAGTTAAATTTATATCAGGTTGTGCCCTTTATTAATTTTATATAAATTACCAGTACATTTAGATACTATTTTAGACCTTGAGGAT